>MBAC02007538.1:0-11359 GCA_001712635.2 Nothophytophthora sp. Chile5
CGACGCCCGAGTTCAAGCCCGTGTAGGACGCGTAGTCGACGCCCACGAAGATGATGCCGAAGAGCAGCGACAGGAAGAGCGAGATGACGAGGCGAGTCAGGTTGTAGGACGGCGTGCGCCAGTACATGTCCACGAAGCGGACGACCAGGAACTTCATCTGCGTCTTGGAGTTGGCGGCGCGCTTCTCGGAGAAGACCATCTCCGGGTACTCGGGCGACGGGATCGTAATGCCTTCCTTGGCCAGGTTCGACTCCAGCAGGCGACAGTACGGACTGTTGTTGAAATAGGCCACGAAGTCCATGTCGTCGGCGCTGGAGTTGCTCACGCCGGCGCCAATGCACTCCAGCATCCACGTGGCGGGGTTGTAGCCAACTGGGAGTGGAGCCACACCAGGGATGTTCTCGAAGTAGTCGGTCAGGTTGCGGCAGTTCTCGCCCAAGTCGCCGTAGAACACCGTCTCGCCACCACGCTTCAGCAACAGCAAACTGTCGAACAGGAAGAACACCTCCGACGACGGCTGGTGGATCGTGCAAATGATCGTACGACCCGAGTCGGCCACCTTGCGAACGCCGTCCATGATCAGCTTGGCTGACCGAGCGTCCAAGCCGCTGGTGGGTTCGTCCAGGAAGATGACACTGGGCTGCGCAGCCAGCTCCACGCCGATGGTCAAGCGCTTCATCTGCTCCACCGAACTGCCTCGGATGATCTGGTCGGCGATGTCCTCCAGTCCCAGCAGTTCAATGCACTCCGTCACCGAGTCGAATTTCTTTTCGTCCGACACGGTGCTGTCCTGCCGCAGGAACGAGCTAAAGGTCAAGGCTTCGCGGATTGTAGACGCCTCCGAGTGCACGTCCATCTGCTCGCAGTAGCCCGTGCATCGACGGATGGCCAGGTCGTTGGCCTCGTAGCCGTTCAGCAGGATCTTGCCCGTGATCTTTCCTGAGGTCTTGCGTCCAGCGATCACGTCCATCAACGTCGTCTTGCCGGCGCCTGAGGAGCCCATGAGAGCGGTCACCGACCCGGGAAGCGCGTATCCGTTGATGCCCTTGAGGAGCTCCAGCGTCTCCTTCGGGTTGTTGGGGTCCGGCACGTAGTAGTGCAGGTCTTGGAACGCCACTGTTACCGGCACGAAGTTCTTGTCGTGGGCAGGAGGAAGCTCCAGGATGCAGTCACCCGCCGAGTTCTTCTTCCCCGCCGCGTTCTTGGGCGTCTCCAACAGTGCGTAGGCCTCCTGATCCACCTGATCCTCCGAGATGTCGACGTTCTCCGGTGCTTCGTAGCGGATGTACTCGAGCGCGAGGAAAGAGAGGATCATGAAGCCCACGTAGACCACGACGGTGTAGATCACGCCGTAGCCCACCCACGCCGTGTCGGTCTGGATGTCGAACATGTTGAGGTAGTACTCACCCATCGTGAGGCCGTTGTAGCTCTCGCAGTAGTCCACGTCTTCGTAAACGCACACATTGAACTTGGCAGAGCGGTACTCGTTGATGGAGAGCGCACGAAGCGCCCAGGACATGGGACTGATCCAGTGCAACCAGATGAGCCAGTCCGGGATGGTGCTCGCTGTCACGATGAAGCCCGCGAAGATGACCATCACCAGAATGGACACTTGACTCACGGGCGACGCGATGTTCCCGTTGGGCGAGATCGCCGACAGGAAGAAGAACCACATGCCCATAGCCAGGTTCATCAGCAACAGGATGATCAGGAAGATGATGAACCTCGCGGCGTCAGCTGCGAAGCCACAGATCCAGTACACCAGCGAGCCGAAGATGAGCGTCTCGGCGATTGCCAGCGGGATCTGTCCCACCGACTGGGCCAACACATACGACGCCGTCCGGTAGAAGTTGGCACCGCGTTGCTTGTAGAAGATGTCACGCTCTGCCAGGTACGTGGGCACTTGCGACGCTTGGCCCATGGACAGGAACATGATAGACGAGAAGATGACGCCCATGACCACCGCGACCTGCGTCGGATCGAACTTGTAGAACGTCGAGCAGTACAGCAGCCCCATGACCGCAATCATGAGCAATCGGCCGAAGACGAAGGGTTTGTTGCGGTACGTGATCATGATCTGGCGTCGGAACAGCGTCATGGTGCTCTCGAAGAAGCCTTGGTGGAACTTGGGCATCGGATCCATGTGTTCTTCGATATTGAAGAGAAGTTCCGGTGCGTGAGGCGCGTCCAAAGCCCTCAGCATATCTGCGTGGATACTGGAGCGCTTGAAGATGTCAGCGAACTCCTTAGCGGATCGCGGATGCTTGCCGCCATCAACTGGTTCCCCTGTCTGGTAGCGGTACTGCTCGTGGGTACCCAGGTCCAGCAAATAGTCCGCAATGTCCCGGCCAATGGGACAAGCGAAGCCCAAGCTGTCGAAGTAGCCTTGGACTTTGCTGCACGGGCCGTGGTACATGAGCTCGCCGGCGTTCAGAATCATGACGTCGTCAAACAGCGCGAAGACTTCTGGTGACGGCTGGAGAAGAGCGATCACCACCGTCTTGTGCAGGCGGTGGGCGATGCTACGCTGAGTGCTGATGATATCGAAAGTCGCAGCGCTGTCCAACCCCGTGCTGATCTCGTCCATGAGCGTCACGTACTTCATGCCGAACTCCATCTCTCCGGTGGTCACACGCTTGCGTTCACCACCGGAGATACCGCGCATCATGGCGTCACCCACGATCGTGTCCTGGCAGATCTGCAGGCCAAGCTGCTGGATGATAATCTCCGGGTAGTTGTCGAAGATAGCACGTGCAATTTGCAGCGCCTCCAGGTTCTCTTCCGGAGAGCCCTTGGACAGCAACTCCTCACCACGACGCGAGATCTCACCACCGCAGAAGGCGTGCGCAAACTCCAGCGTCTCCTTCACAGTCAGAGTGGGGAAGTGCTTGTCGCGCTGGTTCACATAAGCCACGAACTGCGGCAGACGCTTGATAACCGTGTCGCGCAGCACGCTGTTGTACGTGATCTCGCCCTCCAGAGTGATGTTCTTCCCCTTAGGGAAGCGGCCACTCAGCACTTTCATGAGTGCGGACTTGCCGGAGCCAGGTTGACCCAGCAACAGCGTGATCTTGCCCGGCGAGAAGAGGCCGCTGACGTCCTTGAGGATTTCCTTGTGCACCACGCGCTTCTTGGGGCCCACGAACGCCTTCTTGATCGTGTTGGGGAGCGTCGGCAGCTCGTACTTGGAGCCGTCATCCTCCACCGTCACGATATCCGCCGTCAGCGACAGGTTCTTGAAGCGGATGTCCATCTGCGGCACGGCGCGACCCAGCGCCGCCTCCATCTTCGACGCCATCTGGTCGTGGAGCACCGCCGGACCTTCCGCCATCAGCGCCGCGCCAGACTCAATGCCGAACTGGCCTTGAGTATCCGTGGCACTGCTCGCAGGCGTGGATTGGTGCGCCATGGTGGTGTCGCCGTTGCCCTCCTGCGGTGGCATCTTGTCGTAGTCGGTCGCTTTCTACTGGAAAAAGAACTTCCTTGCTTGAGATGTCGCTGCCTGCTGCCAAATCCGGAAATGACGATTGAAAGAACAGACGAAGGCTGAAGCTCTCGAAGTCGTCGGAGCTTTCACAGCAAAGCGGACCGCTGCATCAAAGGCGTGCAGGTTGAAACCTCATGTTCGCGTGCTTCAGGACCGTAATCGATGGCCAGAAATCCAGATGGGGAGCATCATCAGGGTACCCAAACGAACGCAAAATAACCGAAACGGCTCGAATTCGACCCAGAATAGCGTTATATTGGGTAATTGAACATCATCGTCGGCAAAACGAGCGAAATCATGGCGGGCATCATCAAGCGGTCGTGGGACGAGGGGCGTCACCGGCTCACGACGCACAGCAACCACAGCACTGGCCATCTGCGCACAGCTGACACGTTGATTGAAGCGGAGAGCACAATCAAGGGGCTGCGTACCCCGCAGATGCAGTTAAGCAAGTACATTTGCCAGTCGGCAGCCCAGAGGGGAATCGGGTGCGCGCGGTCGCGCATCGTTGACGCATTATTCCGGCCATGGACGGCGGGCAATTCTTCGCTTCTTCCCTCTCGAACCTGACGTTGAGAGGGGGCTGTGTTGGATGGCCGCTTCGGTTTGACGGATTATGCTCACATGCCTCTGTGACCTGATCATCTGAGGGGGAGTACACACGCTCTTGATGACGGGACGACGGAGATGTGGTGGTCAAATGGGTTTGCTGGCGTTGCTCGAAGGTCTGTAGGGGCTTCATGCATGTACAGCACATGTGTGGCGACATCTTCGAGCAAATGCCGGCAAGCTCACGTCCAGTGCAGATATACTGACATGTGAGGTAAGCTAGAGCAAACGCGTATTTTAATACACGCTGTGCGGTAAGTATCGCTCGGTGCGGTACACATATCTACGCGCTCGTTCCGCGCTGCTGGTCGTTGCAGATGCTAGCGAACGCGTGCGAGCACTATTCTATTCTAGCCACACGACCCCTGGTATCTGTTTCACATATCAAATGAAAGGTGCGTGCAAGCGACGTCATTTTCAATCGAGGGCATGGTTGCTGGTGTCTGCAATTACCAAAGCGATAGGGACTTTCCTCCACTGTTTATGCTAATTTTTATCGGAGCATCATCATGTAACAACAGATAAATTCGAAACGGATACCGGTAGTGTGCAGGTTTTGGCTGATCTAATTACCGGTAATGTCAATCCGTAAATAACGCCATCAAGGTCCGTAACTACCGCTGTTCGTCGCTCCGACCACAGTGTCCGTTATTTTCCAGGGGGGGGAGACTCTCCAACCAACAAAGGCAACCGCGTCGAAGCTGCGGAAACTTCCAACATGGCGGACGAGATCGCGCGATGGGATCCCGCGGACGTCGTCGCGCGGGCCAAGGCGCTCATCCAGGCCAGCAATGTACGTGTCCACCCCCCCCCCCCCCCCCCCCCCCCCCCCCCCCTGCGTCTCCTCTTCCGTTCGGTACCTCGTTCCGTTCGATGCGCGCTCTGTAGCGTTCGCAAGCACCCAAACAGATCGGATGTTGCTCCTGATCCACGGTTTGGATCTTACGGATCTTAATGACGCGGTTCCTGTGCTTACTTGGGGCGTGATGGCAGTATGAGAAGGTGGCGGAGGCGCGGAAGGACGTGGACGACACGCTGGCCCGTTGGGTGGCCACCGTGCAGGCGCAGAGCGACCTCAAGAGCGCCGCAAGGGGCAGCACGGCCGTGGTGGCGTTGTGGCGCCAGTACGCGGCGCTGGAGATGGAGCTGCGCCAGTTCAAGCAGGCCACGAAGGTGTTCGAGCGCGCCGCGGACTGTCCCGTGGCCGGCAGCAGCACGGCGCTCTGGCTGCAGTACGCCGACTTCTGCATCCAACGCAAGAAGTTCTCGAACGCCCGCAAGATCTTCGTGCGGGCGCTGAAGGCGCTGCCCGAGCGCGAGCAAGCGACTGTCTGGATGCGCTTCCACGCGTTCGTGCAGAGTCACGTGGACCCCAAGCTCACGCTGGCCACGTTGCAGCACCAGGTGCTGCCGGAGAAGTTCCCAGCGTCGGTTGCTCCCGCTCCAGCAGCTCCAGCTCCGACTCCGATCAGCGCTCCCGTCGCCCCGACGACGCCATCGACTCCAGCTCCGGCAGTAGCTCAGCCAACGCCCAGCGCTCCGCCCTCGATCCCTAGCACGCTACAGCCACAGCAGCCAAGCACTGGGAAGCCACCGACTGCACAAGACGCCGGCGCGCCGACGGTGGCGCTAGTGGATCCGGTGGTGGCCTTCATCGACAAGACGGGCGAGGCGAATGTGACGCGCACGCCGTCGCCTCTGGCGGTGGAGAGCGTCGGACGCACGGCGGCTGGCACTGCGAAACGAGGCGCCGTGGACCCCCGAGCTGCTGGGGTGAAGCGGCTCAAACAAAACATGGCGGTGGCTGCAGCAACGCCCGCTGAACCCACGGCGTTCTTCCAGCACGTGCCGCAGACGCTGCCGTCGATCCCGACGTGTCCGCATCTGCTGTTCGACGTCGTGGGAGACGGCGAAGCGCAGAAGCAAATTGGCAACGAGCTGCTGGAGCGGCTGTCCGACGTATTGGGCGACAGCGCCGTGTTCGAAGGCGTGCGGGATCTGCGCGATAACCAGCGAACCCGAGACCGCGAGATGCTGTACCGCTGGCAGGAGCTGGTGAGTATGCAGATGAAGGAAGGCAGCGAACTGTTCGCGCGCCACATGGCGCTGGAGATGCAGCACGGCTTCTCGGACCCACGCGGACTCATCGCACTGAAGACGCAGCATCTGGAGCAACGTCACGAGTTCGCCAACCGCTGCCAGATGTCCCAGCAACAGTTCATCGAGATCTGCGCCATGGACCGCGTCAACGCGCTGAAGGCGCAGCAGATCTCGCTCGAGAACATGAAGATCCCGGAACTGACGGTGACCGCCGATCCGGAGGTCGTCAGCATGCAGGTAGAGTGTGTGGGCTTGCGACGAGCGGTCGACTGGATCTGCTGGCTACTGCTGCTCTTGCTCTGGGGTTGGTGTGGCGTGCTGACGACCTGTGCGTGCTTGGTGTTGGGCCGTGGCTCTTGCTGTGTCTTGTTACCGCAGCGTGCTATTGTAGGTTTGATTCTGGAAGCAGAGAAGCTCTGGCGCGAGGAGAATCCGTCGCCGACTGTTGTGCCTGCTAGCAAGAAGGTCCTCAAGACGCCTCCTGCGTCTTCCGCGACGCCGAGCCGGCCGCCTCTGCGGCAACGGCGAGAGAGTCAAGACTCCACCACGTCCAGTCAATCTGCCTCGCGTAGTTCTAGTGGTGGGGGAGTTCGTCGGGATGCTGGCAGCGGGCGGCAGGGAGACGCGCGAGGATCTCGAGGCTGGGGAGCCAGTGCTGGCGCAGGAGGCAGTGCCCGGCGTCGAGACCGTGACCCCCGCACGTCCGGATCGTCCTTTGGCAGCCGCGGACGCTCGAAGTGGGACGTCCAGCCGCAGCAGTCTGCCCCCTCGCCTGCTGCCGCCGCCGCCCTCTCTCAACCCTCCCGTTACGACCGCCCAGGCCAGCAGGCGGTGCCTAGACTGCAGGAGCAGCAGCAGCTCCCGCTGTATGATCATGGGCCACAGCGGTTGCAACCTGCACAGCAGCAGCAACCGCGTCACTTCCAGCAGCAGCAGCAGCAGCAGCCGTATGGTGCGTTGAATGCGCCGTACGATGAGTACGGCGGTCGCCAGGGCCCCGTCATACCAGAGCAGGAGGGCTATGGCGCGCCGGCTTCCGGCGCTTATTTCGCTGGACCGCAAGATGGACCTCGTCATCGCGGAGATGGTGGTCGCTTCGTAGAACAAGGAGGTCCTTCTAGAGCTGGAGCTGCTGATGGCGCCTGGCCACAGCAGCAGCCGTTCCAGCAGCAGCAGCCGATGCAGCATCGTTCGCCAGCTGGTCCTCCGCTTGGTAGGGACGACTTCCGACGTCCGCTTGATCCTTCTATGTCGCGATATGGAGCAGGACCCGTTGGCGACCGAGCAGGACCCGACGGTCGCGAGCAGGCAGCATACGGGCATCCGAATGCTCGACACGGCGCCATGCCCGCAGACGCTCCGTACTATCAGGAGCTCCCGCCGCAGCAGCTGCAGTATCAGCAGCAACAACAGCAGCCACCGCCGCATCGTGAGAACTACTCGGCGTACTCTTACCCTGATGAGTACGCAGCGCCACCTGGCGCGTATCAGCAGCGCGGAGGCAACAGACCGATGGCGGGAGGACCCTACGGTCCTGCTCACCAACAGCCACCTCCGCAGGAAATGATGCCTCGCCAGCAACAGCAGCAGCGCTTCCAAGCAGCCCCAGCGCCTGCAATGAACAAGGGCTTCGGGGGACGCACTCGACGCGGTGGCGGACGCTACGGCCGCCGATGAAGCAGCCACCAATGACGCCTACGCTTACTGACTTTACTGCAGCTTGAGACGTGGCTGCATGTCGTGTGTATCTCCCATGAACGCCACAAGAACAGGAGCTCCTTCCGTCTTCGTCTGGCGTAGGCAGAGCAAGGGTCAGCTAGCGACTACATGTAGTATCCAGTAACATGGAGGTCTCACATTGACGCCACCTTCATCGCTCTGGTTCTGGCCTTCACACCGTCCTGCTCCATTAGCCAGTGTCCCTACCACAAAGCATTTCCCCATCGAAAGATCGGTCATACCTTCCGTTTCCTTCTGCCTCCTCTCTCTCTCCTCTCTCTCCTCATTCATGCCAGTTTACAGCTCTCCGACACGTTCCACGATCTCCAGGATGTTGGACGAGATCTGTTCTGGCACACGGTCATAAGCCCGAGCAGCCACCAGCAGCACGTCGCGGATGAGCGCGTGGTTACCCATGATATCGACGTGGTCGGCGGTTTCCGGGCCACCACGCGAGTCGTACAGCATAGACACGGGGTTGTGCTTGTACTCACGCACTCGTACATCCACACCCGCAGGATTAAACTTCTCGTGACGCCAACCACCAGCGCACATGAGGCCCAGCGATATGAGCGGCACGGTGCCATCACCGTCTGAGTACCGGAGGCCGTCCTTGACGTACGGCAGGTCGTTGACACCCGTGTTAAGTACGAAAGGCACCACGCGCTTGCCATCGACGACCGCGGGGTCGACATCCGGCGGGTTCACGCCGTACGTGTAGCCTCGTTCCACGGGTTTGCCTACTCCATACAGACAGAAGATCTTCATACTCGGCGCCTTGGGCAGTGTAGCTTCCAGCGGATTGGTCCAGTACTTGAATTGATCGTACTCAGGCAACGACGGGTCCTCGGCGATGCCCGTGCTCATCCACGACCCGAAGGTGGCAAGATGCGAGTCCAATTGACCCAGCAGCTCGTGGACCCCATCAGCCGTCACATTGGGATGCGAACCGTTAGCGAACCGCACTAACTGGCCATTGGAGCCATAGTGAGCGATATGCTCGTCCACCAGCCCATGGGGTACCGTCGAATTGGCGCCCGTCTCCAATGGAGAAGCCGCTGCCACGTCATCGGGGGCCGACTCGACGCCGCCCCAGATCCGGTCGCCGCCAACAGGTAGCATCGCGAACACACTGGGCCACGACCGAGCCAGCAACGTACGGGCTGAGCCGCCGAAGAAGTAGCCCAGGAATTTGGACAGGCCGCCCAACTCCGCTGTGTCCTTCATCTCACCTGATACCAGCGCACTGATAGATTTGATCGTGCCTAAAGTGGGGCCAGCGATGTTCACGAACGCTTCCACGTTGTTCTCCACCCATTGATCGCCGCCACGACCGCCTTGATCGCTCTCCACCCACTTGAGAAAGTGGAGAAAGACTTGGGTAGCGTATGAATGAGTGACCAGCATGACTTTCCGGCCGTCCGAGGACTCTCTAGCCATCTCGATCGTGTGTTTGAGCTTGGTGAAGTAGCCGTCCCGTTTTTCCAGTAGGTGCGGCATGAGGCGCCAGTCGTAGGCCGCCATAAACAGGTTGTTGCTGTCGTAACCGATCTCCGCCAGGTTCTCCACCATCTTGCCCCAGACCCAGAATCCGCCGATGAGGTAGTCGGCAGCTTCCAATCCCTTGGCAGACCGCAGCTTGATGCCTTCTGGGTCCATTCCTGTCGACCGATTGAGCATCATGTGTTCCAACCAACACTTCTGGTTCATCATGAACTGCTGCAACATACGCGAGGTGCCCCACATCCGCTGGCGGAAGTAGGTTTTGCTGCATTCGCTGCCGTTCCAGATCTCGAGGCCTGTGGACGTGAAACCTGGTAGTAAAACCACAGGCGAATACGCCGTTACATGCTCTTCCTGGAACAATTCGAGCCCCGGACGCTTCTCCGCCGTCCCAAGCAGCGCTGGACGGTTGTCGAAAGCCGCCAGAAGCTCCTCACGCACATTCGCCGACCAGTTGAAGCCTTCAAACGTCTCGCGGATCCGCAAAAGCGAGTCTTCGCCCAGTAGCGGCTGCTCGAAGTAGAAGGTCTGCAACGAGATGACGGCGGCCACGCCGATGATTACGCCCGCCAGGATCGAGTAGATGCGCTTCTTGGCCACGTGCTCCGCCGCGCGCGTGTGCCAGCTCTGCGTGCGCGCTAGAGACCGCGCCGCCTGCTTGAACGTCTTCTTGCCGTCGAACGCCTCGTGTTTGGCGGCAGCTACCGCCTGCGCCAGCGCGTCTTTGGCCGCCGCCTTTGGGGAGCCTGGAGAGGAGGCTCCTCCACTGCTGCTGCCGCCGTGCGGCTTGCGCTGCCGCACGCCTGTGGCAGAGGAATTGCTGTCCACCGTCATGATCCGACCAGGAAGAAGCTGGAGACTCGAAGGCTTGAGCTGCTGGACGCCAAATGCGGAATGATTTGCTTGGGGAAACCAACAATCAATCGAAATGGGTCCAGAGCATGGAATTTTCACTTAAGTTCCGTTTGCGTCGAGTAACTGCAGAGAGGGGGAGACAGGGCGGTGAGTCCATATTTAAGCGAGAACACGCAGTAGATTTGGCGTGGATACACGAGAATATACCGGTATCTGCCTGGTGTCTCAAGCGATTGCGTCCCGACTGAACTGTCGCGTTTGCACCATTTCACGCTCAGAAAACGGCGAGGAAGACATCAACACTCGGACACACCACCCTCAAAAGTATCCTGGTTGGATACTTTTTGCTGGTCAGTGCTGCTTACCATCACGTGGCCACCAGGATCGGCAAGACGCCATCATCATGGAGGCGATCGCCAAGCGCCTGCTCTGCTCGCTCCCGCATGCAGCCTCCCTGTCAGTCAAAAGGCTCGGAAACCGCAACGTTGCGCCATAATAATCATCTATTTTGCGTTCAAGCCCTTGCGCTCCTCCCTCCAAGCAGCCAACCAACAGCGCTACAAGCGAGGGCTACAAGCGCAAAGCGCCACCAAGACGCACCGAGAGAGCTGCTCGCTCCTGTCTCTGCGTTCGTTCCGTCGCGACAGCTCCACGCTCAGATCCCGAGGCATCTCACACGATTAAGCGTCGAGCTGGGGCAACTGCTGGGGTTCTTCGGCTGCTTACATCATGCCGCCCATGCCGCCCATGCCTCCCATGCCGCCCATGCCGCCCATCGGCGGGGCGCCAGCACCAGCCTCCTCCGGGTGGTCGGCGATCAGCGCTTCGGCCGTCATCATGAGCGACGCCACGCTCGAGGCGTCCACGAGGCCCGTGCGCACCACCTTGGTGGGGTCGATGATACCCGCTTCCACCATGTCCACGTACTCGCCGGTCTGCGCGTTGAAGCCAAAGGCGGGCGAGTCGTTCTCCAGCATCTTGCCCACCACCACGGCACCTTCGTGGCCGGCGTTCTTGGCGATCTGGGTCACCGGAGCACGGCACGCGCGCTCCACGATCTCCACGCCCACCTTCTGGTCCAGGTTG
>MBAC02007540.1:0-42738 GCA_001712635.2 Nothophytophthora sp. Chile5
TTTCAGGTAGCTTTTATAGTTATGGGTGCCTCAACAGTGTTAAGGTTGCACTTCAGTGTTAAGGGTGCAGCTTCGCGATCGTCGCGTTGTAATTCCCCGACCCCTTAGGGCGCAGTAACGCCATCCCTGCGCTTCCAACCGACGAGACCGGCGGCTTCTCTCCAACTTCCCATAATTCCGGCACTTTGCTGGCCTGCCTGCTGGCGAGAGAGAGAGAGCAGACTCGGCTGCCTTTCCACTGTGGGACCTTCACTTAGACCGATCCGCGACAAAATTGATGCGCAGCATGGAGTTAGAGCCAAAATAGAGCGCCACAAGCAGAGTTTTAGGAAGCAATTGCAGGTGGCCTCATTTAACAATTTGGCACAGACCCTCGATAAACCGTCCAAGACGCGGAGGAAACGGCTCGATTTGCAACGAAAAATTGAGCGAGATGGTAGGAATAAACATATCTTATGCAACATTTTACTGCCAAATGTGCTACTTCAAGAGGTCGTGGCTATGCGATGCTTACGCTTTCACTTTGCTCCGCCCTGCTTGGCTCTTGCACCCCCGACGCGGCGACCATGCAGTCGTCGGCGCAGTGGAAATCGAAGAGCGTTGCACGCACATTGCGAGTCGATCCACGAAGACCACAAAAGCCACGGGCCCATCGTGCGTGAGTCCTTCATGAAGCCCAGCGTGCGTGCGTCCTGCATGGAGGCCAGCAACGCAATGCCTTTCCAATACGGTTGGCTGCATGGTCGCGATCTCCCTCAAAGGTCCTATCACGGTATCCAACATTTATGTGCGATGACTTCTTTGCAAATCTGACTCAACATAACGTGCGACATCGCTTATTACCGCCAAAGCCATCTGCTGCTGTTGTCGTCGCCTTGAGGTCCCCCCTTCAAAGATACCCTTACCGTATCGCGTCGTATCCGTTGGCATTTGTGCTGCCCACGTCGAATAAAATGAAAACTGGAGCTGCCAGCAACTTCATCCCGATTCCCCAGAGTGTTCAGGTCAAAATAACGATGAAAATGCTGTTTGGAAGCACGGTACTATCCGAAGCAGATTGTTGGAGCAAGTGGTGGCGAGTGCGGTCTGGTCTGCTGGCGCACCATCCCAAGCGGTTATCTCATTTCCCCAACGGTTTGACCTGGTTGGATCGTTTGACATTCTCTCCGCTTCCATCCCACCGCAGCCGTGCAGGACCTCCGCAACACGAGGGATCAGCATCGATCCATACTTCTTGCCGCTTTTTCAACGGACTTCAAGGCAGGCGACGAGGATATGGACCAGAACGGGAAAGCGTCTGATCTGTGCGTCCAGGCAGCAGTATTTGGCGTTGCTGCTCATCGCCAAGAGCAGACGAGAAGGGCTGGAGCTGCGCGCACGTTTCCTGAAGGCTGCTTAGGTCTGGAACGTATTTGAAGACAGGCAATCGTCCCAGCACGTGGTGAAGAAAGCATAACCTACCCAACTGCAAGGCGCCAGGTGGTGTGTAAAGCATTATAACCGTGCATTCAATCCTCAAGCAATCTCCAGATAATACGGCATGAACGTTGAGACTGCCTCCTGGATCGTGGTGACGAACAGCTCGTGCGCGCCGCTGCGGTTCGCGATCACGCAGCCCAGAGGCACCGCCAGGTTCCCCACGAGCATGGTGACACTCGCCACCGCCCAGAACTCCGGCGACCGCGGTGGCGAGAAGTGGTAAACGTGGTTCGCGATGAGCGAGCCGCCCGCCACCAAGTACACCCACAACAGCGAGAAGCTGCAGTACATATCCGGCAATTCCTCTGACAATTAGCGTCCTTCCGGCAGCGAGTAAAGACATGCAGAAAGATGCACAGACAGACGTACCCCAGCATCGGCAGCGTCATCCACACTTGGACGTACGGCAGGTAGTTTGCGGCGAGCGTCAGGGGCCCCACGAAGTGCAGCAAGAAGTCGCCGGTGTTCGCCAGCCAGCAGAAGACGCGGTAGTTGCTCAGGAAGCCGAACCAGCCAAGGAGCACGCTGGCGAACACGGCTCGGTCGAACAGACGCACCATGTACCACGCGAGCATCACAGACAGTCCCATGGCGGTGGCGAGGCCCAGCGCCGTGGGCGAATCCATCTTGATGGCCACAGCGGCGAACGCCGTCCACAGAAACGTGTACACCAGACGCACGCGCACCATCAGCGGCACGAGAAGCACGGCCAGCAGCGCGGTCAGGGCGTAGAGCACGTCACTGGCGGGGGAAGCCTCCTCCATGCTCGCTATTAACACACTGGTTGCCTTGGAAGAAAAAAAGTTTTACGAAGGACGCGATGCCTCGTCAGATCCGTAGAAAGAAAAAAGCGAACTGAACCGTTAAACCCAATGCGTATGCCGATGGGTTCGGACGAGTTCCTGTGCATCGAGTGACGTAGCCGCTCACTTGAAGCGGGTTATCTTGCGAAATAAACACACGCCACTTGGCCGGATTATGCGGGGTGGACTCGTCACCTTCGGGGGAGCTGCTGTGTAATGTGTCTAGTCCTATTTGGCGACATAAGTGATCCCTGAGACGGGTGCGCGGCTGTAGAGCACGACGCTGCGCGACCAGTTGGTTTTGCCCAGATGCGCCTTGAAGCGGAACCGGCCTGCGGCCAGCAGAAATGCGTCGATTTTTTCCACCACATCCGCGCGCACCTTGATCTCCCTGAACGACTGAGGCACCTCCACATACAGGCGGTTTAGCCGCTTCTGCGCATTGCTGTCCAGTGCCGCAGACAAGCAAACAAACATCGATTGTGAATGCAAGGTGAGGAAAGGTGAGGGAAGATCAGCAGACCTCGCACTTAGTCAGTCCGTGGCCCGCACGTACCGATAGCATTTCCACGTCTGTGGCTCGATGATCAGATGCTCCGCCATGTCGCTGACGGTCTCCAGGAACTTCCAGAGGCCATCGTCGCCGTGGTTCAAGTGGATCCACATGGTCACGCTGAAGCACGTCACGAGGTCGAACTTGCGCTCAGTTGCTGGGCGCTTTGACAGCTCCAGGAACGGAGAAATCTCTTTGTGGAATGCGCGGGTGGTAACGTCACAGTGGATAAACTGAACCGCATCGCCTGCTGTAAGCAGCACGGGCTTCTTGGCGGCGCGTGCCACGAGGACGTCGTCGATATCCACGCCCAGCACCATCAGCGGCTTTCGGTTTGCCAGTTCTTCCTCAGACAACGCGAGCTGCGCCGACTTAGTTGCTTCATCACTTCTCGACTGCTGCTCGGTATCTGGACACGAAGAACTCGTTTCCGTCTTGTCTGCGCTGTCCAAGGCTCGCAGAGCCACCTCGGCAGCCTTGGCCTTGGCCACTTTCTTGGACACGCCCTCGCCGCGGCCCAGGCGCTGGCCATCGATCTCCAGCTCGCACACGAAGCGCCTGCGGTGATTCGTGTCCCCATCGTCCCGAATCACGTACTCCACCTGCTTCTTCTTCTTCTGCATCCGCTCGTTCAGCGTGCTGATGTTCTCGAGGTCGAAGTTCGCCACGTCGTCTGTCTGTTGAGCTGCGTCAGCCAGCGCCACTCGCCCATTCAGCGCATCGTACAATCCAGTCGTCAAGTCACCTGAACAAATGCATGTATGCCCACACGTTAGCGTCTAAGGAACCCAACGCATGTCCACCACCCAAGCAGACGAGAACGAGCCTTCGTTGCAGCCAATGTCGATGACGGTGGCGGCTCCTGCTCCAGTTGCTTCTTTGCTGGCGTTGCGAACAAGCAGCGCGCGTCGCAACGCGTTGGATGTCTGCTCGTCCATGAACCGCAGACGCTCGTGCACCGGATTGAAGCTGTAGTACGCATGGAAGTTGCCCAGCACATGGCCCTCGGCGTCGGCCATAGCGACTGACGGCGTTGGTGGTTGATGCTTACTTTGGGGCGCGTCAAGGTCGGAGCTGCCCAAAATTGCAAGCGGTTTAAATCCACCAAGATGATTAAAACGGTGCATCAAAGAGAGTCACTTCACTCATCCATCATCCAACTTGAGATGTTGGGCCGCCAATTGCTTCGCGCGCCGCGTGGGCTGGCGCAGCGGCTGCCGCTGCCGTCGAAGCGCTTCGCCTCTGCTGCGCAAACTCACGCCAGACAGCCCAAGGCAGGCGAGAGCAACTTCTCGCGCTATGCGGGCATGGCGTTCTTCGGTGTGGTGGTATGTTGCTTCCTTCGCCGATTTGGTTTTGCACGGGAACGGAGGGACGGTATGCTCCCGTGTTGGGCAACTGCTGGCGGCTGTGGTGCTAATGGGGATGACTATGTGGTGTCGAATCTTGCGTGGGATGAACTGCGCTTTGTAGACAGCAACCACGGCGTATCTGGGTGCGTGGCAGGTACGAAACGCAGGCTACTGCTTGCTCTGAGTGGATTGAGTTCACAAGGCGTGTTTGGATGGGATATTGATGCCTCGAATGCACGTATGAGGGCCTGCAGACCCAACGTTACTACTGGAAGGTGGGCGTGATCGAGGAACGCACGAAGGAACTAGCGGAGACGGTTGGGGATCTGCCGAAGGACGCAACTGCAAGCGATGAAATGTAAGACCCGCTTGCCGTTATGTGTGTCTCTTCCGCCGTGTTGCGTGCAATATTCTGACGAAGCTATGTGTTTGTTTCACTCCTGTGTGAGTAGCGACGACATCGAATACCGCCAGCTCCGCGTTGATGGGAAATTCCAGCCCGGAAGCACCTTTTACTTGTGTACGGAATGCCCTGATTGCAGTTGCCTGCTTACCTTCATGATGCATTTTCTAACGCTGATGCATGTGTGTTTTCTATGATAGATCCTCGTTCCGCCCCTGCTGAAGCGAGTGATTCCGTGGCAATGGTGAAGTCCGGCGGCTACATTTACTCCCTGTTGCAGCGCGAAGACGGGTGCGTACTTCGTTTATTTGCTAGAATGCTCTTCGTTGCAGCATTTGAGGGAGGTTGTTGTCTTTTGAGGCGTGTTCCTGATAGAAGATGCTCTTGTGCAGAACACCGGTGATCGTGAACCGAGGGTGGCTTCCTCGCAAACTCCTCGATGTCCACATGGCTCTCGACAAGAAGGAGAACGACGGCGATGTTTCCTTCGTTGGAGTGCTCCGTCATGGCGAAGTGGTACGTCTTGCAAGATTGTTGATGTGGAATATGCCACGTGATGCTAACTTGGCATCTTCGTTTCGTGCTTTTGCGGCCCAGAAAAACAACTTCACCCCGGATAACGACGTGGAGAACCGTCAGTTCTTCTACTTGGACCACGAAGAGCTGGCTGAGGCCATGGGAATCACCTCTGCCGACCTGCCGGTCATTGTGGATGCCCTAGGTAAGCATACCCGAGTACTCCACCGCTCGATCTCTATCATATCTACACCCTAGACCACTTGAAGGTGCTAACATTTGAACGTTATCGCTTGCTGGTATCGGTATATTTGGTGGTGCTCGCAGCGGGTGAGGGAAAGCGCGGCGCGGTGACGCTGGAAGACCCGATCCGAAAGAGCATCGGCTCCTACTTGGAGTTCTACATGACCCCTGAGAAACATGCTGGCTACGCTGCAACCTGGTAAGTCGTCTGCTGTTGTATGCGCATCCTCATTCTGTTGTTGTCTTGGGATGGCCAGTGACTTGGCAGCGCATCGACCGAGGTACTGGGAACTTGGAACTGATTGGTGAAATATCATGTGAATGCAGGTTCGGATGCAGCATTGCTGCTGCCGTGATGGGGGTCCTGCGCTTCAAGAAGGGAGGAGCCCGAGCCATCCGGGGCGCCAGGTTCGATTAGTGTGAGTCGGCTTCCGAGTCATTCCCGGTGTCGCTATCATTGAGAGGTTGGCTGGCGTCAGCAACATTTTCCGGACGATCCGATCGGTCGGGTCGATCCGATGGTCGTTGAAATTTCCCTCCATCACATTCTGATTTAAGCACTACGAACCGTGAACGAGGCCTTAAGTACGACGTTTTGGCTTCGTCTGAACCTTGAAATAGCGCGCATACCAACCATAAAAACAGGCAACATCAAGGGTTTCGCTCGTCGAGCGCCATTGACAACGCGAGCACAAAATTTCGAGTCCGGTGTGCCATGGCAATCTGGCCGAACTGTCAGCTGGCAAAACGCCGTTCGGTTCGCTAACCTGTCGCATTTTCCGGTAAAAGTGCTGGTTTCGCTTCGCTTTTGACTCCCCGGTAGTCCGGACAAGAAGAAGTCAGTTATGATTTACATAAAGTTTACCCACCCGCTCGTCACAAAGCGGAAGAATAGCGGCAAGGCAAGGCACAGGAAGAGGCCAAGATGGAGGACGCGGTGCTGCTGCTGGTGATGCTGTTCGTGCTGGTGATGGCCTCGTTCATGCTGGACCGGTACTCGTGCATGTTGATCTCGCAGAGCGGCTTCGCGCTCGTCTTCGGGCTGGGCGTGGGGCTCTTCATGATCATGGGCGGCAAGCACGCGGCGCTGCACACACACCTCAACCTGGACAACAACCTCTTCTTCAACGTGCTGTTGCCGCCCATCATCTACGAAGGCGGCTTCTCCATCAAGCGTCAGGCCTTCTTCCGCAACTTCCCGGCCATCATGAGCACTGCCGTGTTGGGGACCGTCATCGCCACGGCCATCACAGGCGGCGTCCTGTACTTCGCCGGCACGGCCGGAATGGTGACCAAACTATCATGGGTCGAAGCGTTCTTATTCGGCGCGCTTATCAGTGCTGTGGACCCGGTGGCTACCCTCGCGTGCTTCAACAAACTGGACGCGCCGCCGTTGCTGTTCAACCTCGTGTTCGGCGAGAGCGTGCTGAACGACGCCGTGGCCATCGCACTCTACCAGACGCTGCGTAAATGGGAGCCGGAGATCGATCTGAGTGCCAAGCAGCTGTTGCGCGTGGCGCTCAACACCGGCGGAATGTTCGTGGGCTCGCTGCTCGTGAGCACCGCCATCACGCTCTGCGGCGCCTTCCTGCTGAAGCGCCAGTTCTTCTCGACGTTGCGCTACTTCCCGTCCTACGAGATCTCACTCTGCCTCATCTTCAGTTTGCTCACGTACTTTGTGGCCGAGAGTCTCAAGCTGAGCGGCATCGTGGCGCTTTTCTTCTCGGGCACTATGACGGCGCATTACCACTTCAACACGCTCTCGCGGGAGGCACAGCACGCGTTCACGCATCTACTCCATACGTTGGCGTTCTTGTGCGAGAACATCGTGTACGTGTTCATGGGCACGTCGGTCATCATGATTTTCGCCGGTCACACCGAGGAAAACGCCGGCGCCGCACTCCGCGTGGACGACATCGACTGGACTTTCATCGGGCTCACGCTCGTGGCCTGTCTGGTGGCTCGGTTCTTCAACATTTTCCCACTGCTGGGACTCTCCAACTGCTCCCGTTCGCCGTCCGACCGAATTCCGATCAAGTACATGAGCGTCATCTGGTTCGCCGGTCTGCGCGGCTCCATTGCCTTCGCGCTGGCCAAGAACTGGTCCTACATTGGCATCCACGGCGCGTCGCATCGTCGACTCGTGGAGTCCACAACACTGATGGTGGTACTCTTCACGACCATCGTGATTGGCGGCCTCACCGGCCCATTGCTGTCGACTCTCCACCTCACTGGCAAGTACAAGGCGCACCGCCATCCGCAATCACCGGAGCAATCTGACTCCGAGACGAACTCTGGAGACACGTCAAGCTCCGACGGCACGCATTCGCGATTGGTTCAGCGTGGTTCGCGCCACTTCGTGCTCAGCCACGGTTCCAGCACCGAGCTGCATGTGGCACGGGCGTTCTCAGAAGTGCCTACAGCAGATAACGAAGCCACCGACGATGAGGATCCCGTGCTCACGCCGCGGCCCCAGTTCCGCGATAGCATGAGTGAGGAGGAGGAGGAGGAGGACACCGCACGACAAGACCGCAACCAGGCGTCTCCCGTGCATCGCGCCGCCGAAATGACTCGAGGCGAATCGTTGACCGGCGCGTTCTTCCGCAATTGGCAGGCCTTCGATGCCGCGTACATGCAACCGATCTTCGGAGGGTTCTCACAACCCCCAGTGAACCCGACACCTGTCGACGCAGTGGCAGTAGCAGTCACAGAGCAGCGACAACTCGCCAAGATGCAGACGGAGAGCGCCGTGTGAGACTGGCCGACTTTGATTTGAGCGTTAAGAGAAACGAAGGAAAGGAATAGATAGGAAGAAAGGCATTGAGCTGAACGATCTCGCAGCCAGGCTGCTGCAGCAATGGATAGATCGTCTGACGTAACGCAAATATACCTGACTTTACAACTGAATGCGTATTTGACTCCCCGGTAGCCCAAGCGTGAAGGTAGTCAGAAATGCGGCTCAGTTGTCGACACGCAACGAAGCTGGGAAGCTGAAGTGAGCTAGGATGGAGGACGCGGTGCTGCTGCTGGTGATGCTGTTCGTGCTGGTGATGGCCTCGTTCATGCTGGACCGGTACTCGTGCATGCTGATCTCGCAGAGCGGCTTCGCGCTCGTCTTCGGGCTGGGCGTGGGGCTCTTCATGATCATGGGCGGCAAGCACGCGGCGCTGCACACACACCTCAACCTGGACAACAACCTCTTCTTCAACGTGTTGCTGCCGCCCATCATCTACGAGGCGGGCTTCTCCATCAAGTGTCAGGTGTTCTTCCGCAACTTCCCGGCCATCATGAGCACTGCCGTGTTGGGGACCGTCATCTCCACAACCGTCACGGGCAGTGTGCTCTACTTCGCTGGCACCGCTGGGATGGTGACCGAGTTGTCGTGGGTCGAAGCGTTTTTGTTCGGTGCGCTCATCAGTGCCGTGGATACTGTGGCGACGCTGTCGTTCTTCAGTAAACTGGACGCGCCGCCGCTGCTATTCAACCTCGTGTTCGGCGAGAGCGTGCTGAACGACGCCGTGGCCATCGCACTCTACCAGACGCTGCGTAAATGGGACGCCGACATCGATCTGAGCGCCAAACAACTCCTGTATGTGGCGCTCAACACCGGCGGAATGTTCGTGGGCTCGCTGCTCGTGAGCACCGCCATCACGCTCTGCGTCGCTTATATGCTGAAGCGCCAGTTCTTCTCGACGTTGCGCTACTTCCCGTCCTACGAGATCTCACTCTGCCTCATCTTCAGTTTGCTCACGTACTTTGTGGCCGAGAGCCTCAAGTTGAGCGGCATCGTGGCGCTTTTCTTCTCGGGCACTATGACGGCGCACTACCACTTCAACACGCTCTCGCGGGAGGCGCAGCGCACGTTCACACACTTATTGCACACGGCCGCCTTCGTCTGTGAGAGCATTGTGTACCTGTTCATGGGCACGTCGGTCATCATGATTTTCGCCGGTCACACGGAGGAGAACGCCGGCGCCGCACTCCGCGTGGACGACATCGACTGGACTTTCATCGGCCTTACGCTCGTGGCCTGTCTGGTGGCTCGGTTCTTCAACATTTTCCCACTGCTGGGACTCTCCAACTGCTTACGTTCGCCTTCCAACCAGATCTCGTTGAAGTACATGAGCGTCATCTGGTTCGCCGGTCTGCGCGGCTCGATGGCCTTCACGTTGGCCAAGAATTGGTCGTATGTTGGCGTCCATGGGGCGTCACATCGTCGACTCGTGGAATCCACGACGCTTATGGTGGTTCTCATCACGACTATCGGAGTCGGCGGCCTCATTGGTCCGTTGCTGTCGACTCTACATCTCACTGGCCAGGGGAAGGCTCACAATCGCCTTCACTCTCCAGAGCAGTCCGACTCGGACACAAGCACCGGAAGCACGTCGGACGTTGAAGAGACCCATTCGCGACTGGTTCAGCGTGGCTCCAGCCACTTCGTGCTCAGCCAGGGGTCCACCAGCGATGTCCATGAGGCTCGAGCGTTGCTGGAGGCGTCCACGACAGATCACGAGGTTGTTGGGGGTGAGGACCCCGTGTTCACGCCGCGTCCGCAGTTCCAAGATGTTATGAGTGATGACGAAGACGCCACAGCACGCCAGGATGGCAGCCAAGCCACCGTCGAGAGGACTCGCGAGGAGTCGCTCACTGGCGCGTTCTTCCGCATCTGGCAGGCCTTCGACGCCACCTACATGCAGCCGATCTTCGGCGCGAACCCTTCTCCTGCAGACACAGCAACGGCCAGTCCACGGCAGCAGCTCGCCAAGCTTCGGGAGGAAAGCGCAGTGTGAGTTTCACGTTGAGCCTCCAAGAGGAACGAGCGGTACTTTAGATGTTGCATCTACACTTAGATAGTCAGTTGAGTTCTAAGGCGGAAGTGAGCTGCAAAGCTGAGCGAACTCGAGCATTTGCTGCTGCCTCTTCCACCTTGAAGTCCTCCGTGTGGCTAAAGTTGCGATACCCAATATCGTGTTTAAGAGGTAGAAGGACGCAATGACGCTGGCGGCGGGTTCTATCGGCATTTGGAGGTAACGCTCGCCCAAACCGGTTATGACGCCGCCGGCCGAGCAGCGGCGGGCCGATGCCGCTCGTGATGGCGGCGCGACTGATGCACTGCTGCACAGGTCCCCAGATACAGCAGCAGAGGCGAACACGCAATCGAATGAGGCGTCGGCGGCGTCTGGGGCCCCAGAAATGGCTGCTGCAGCGCGCGGAGAAGACAGCGCAAGCACCAGCGACGACGGCGAGACGGACGAAATGGTGGAGGCGCTGGAAGATCTGATCCTGGAGGCCTATAACAGCATGCAGAGCGACGGCGAGTACATTTTCCTGCCCGATGAGGTGGCGGAGAAGCTCCATCGCGTTGCCGAGCAGGTAGGAGGGAGCACGACAGGGAGAGCGAACTGGAGTGTTCCTCAACGACATGGCTGTCTGTTTGTGTGCGTAGATGAAGCTGGAAGACGAGCGAGTGGTTCAAGAGGAAGGGCAGGCGAAGGAGAACGCGGTTATTCCGAATGCAGGCGAAGACAGCGGCAGTGGGGACACTGGCGTCGGCAAGCAACCGGTCGAGGCGACGGTGGAGATGAAGGAGCGACATGCGGCGCCGGAACCAGAGCAAGAGCAAGAGCAAGAGCAGGAAGAAGGGCAAACGGAGTGGGAATACATAGAGGAGGACGAGGACGCAAGGCTCCGTAAGGTGCAGGCGCTCCAGGCGGAAGCCGCGGAGCTTCGCGAGGAGAAGCACAAGCAGCGACTGCCCCGCGTCCTCTCGACGGAAAACCTGTTCACAGAGCTGGCACCCGTGCCGGAGATCGACGAAGAGGCTTCCAGTGGTCCGCCGTCGCCGTCGCCGCCACACTCGCGCTCGCACAGCGCTGCCACCACGCCACAGTTGAGGCCACAGACGCCGGCAAGAGGGCCCTCGCACTTCCCGCCTCCGCCTCTGATCTCCTTGAGCTCCACTCCGAGTAGCCTTGCCGCAAGCCCAGACTTGGTGGGAAAGTCGCCGGCGTCGAGGACCCCGGATCGCTCTGGAGGATCCCACCATGGCGCCAATGCGTTGACCTACGAGAAGAGGAGGGAGGCCGCGCTCAAGCTGAAAGAGGACAAGAAGAGGCGCGAGCTGCGCATTCGCGAATCGGCGCGCAAACAACGCGAGGACGCGAAGCGACAGCTCGATGAAGTGCATCAGAAGGACATGGAGGAGAAGCGGGAGCGTGTGCGACGCATTCGAGAGGAGCGGCTGCATCGTCGCGGAGGGAAAGCAGCAGCAAAAGGTGCGAAATAGGATGACCGACGTATCTGTTTCTCTTCCTAATCGCTATGAGGGATGCATGACGAGTTGCGAATCAGTGAATAAGTGTGAGTGGCATGGCAGCTAATAGTAAATGGTACAAGACACGTACTGCTCGCTGGCTTAGTGCCACGAGTCAGTTCTGATGTGTAAGCTTACGTTTGAGTCGGCGAGTCGGACTGGACCTCCATGGCGAGCTCTTCTTGCAGTTGGGTGAGCGTTGCCGGGTCCAGCTCTTGCAGCAAGACGCGCAACCCGTCAAGAGAGCAGCTCAAGACCTGAGATTCACGCTGCAGGTTGGTCTTCCGCTCCTTCAACAGCCGCTGGCGTTGCGTCAGCCGATTTACTCTCGCCATGGATTTGGCTTCTTCCTTGGTCAGTTTGCTGTTTTCACCAGAGCAGCAAGACAACGGGGCCACAGTCACTATCAACGCCCATTCCGTCTTTGCAAGGAGTGCTGGAAGCCAGAGAACAGACCTGGCATGTCGCTCCAAGCGATTGACGCAGTAGGTCGCGTATTGGCACGAAAGCTGCAGCAGGACCAACGCTTTCGTCATCTCGGCGTCCGCCTCGAAGCTTCTCATTGAGCCTTTGTGGGGACGCCGAGTAGTGCCAGTGCGACTGTAGAGCGTCACAGGCAACAGGTCGTGCAGCGTATCCGTTCGGCGCTGTTGTGGTCATCCACGGAATCATACAAGCACAAGAGTGAGCTGAAGCGCACACGTCGAGCCCAGCAGACTGGGAACTCACCTTGTGAACGATTTCGCCCACGCGGACTGTGCGAAACGGGCGGTTTCTTGTCAGAGAGCGACGCGGGAGCACGAACTGGAACTTAGAGGCGTGAGCTCCACTGGAAGACACCGGCGCGACCGATTCAGGCGAGGACGAATGTTTCTGCGGCGGATCTAAACGACCGATGAGGCTGACGCACACGTAGGCTGCGGAGTTGTCGAGCTCAGCTGCACTCGTAAGACATTCGAATCCCTCCAGTTTCGCGTTGGCGACGCCGCGACCGCTCTGTTCGGCATCCGGGATCCGATACCACCGCGTTGTTGCATCAGACTGCAGCCATTGAGGCGGATCGACTTGCCACGCGCCGATGAAGTGGAGAAACTCCGCAGAGCGCGTCGTGCCCATCCACAGCTCCACACTGAAGCTCTCGACCCCGACATCCAGCTCCAGATGTGTGGGCTTCTCCCACGTGTCCTGCCTCTCCTTATTGCGATAGCGAAGGCACTTATCGAACAGCAAATGAGCATTCCTGCAAGTCAACCGAGGAAGAACGCGAGACATGAGGTCGTTGCGTGGCTCTGATACAGATCACAGTGTCTAAATGGAGCTACCACCTACGTTCCCGCTCTGGCTTGAGCTCGCACACGAACCCATGGCCAGCCATTGTCTTCCACGCGCCATTCCCCGACACCCGTCGCGCTCAGGAGCGTCATGATCTGTCTGTCTGCCTCGCACGTTGAAGCGACGTTCTCGAGCAAATGCTGGATAACAGATCTTTGTATATCCGTTATGTTGGCGGATCCAACATGCAAGATAGACTGATTGTGTGTCGACTTGTCACATGAAATTATGTGACGCGAAGGTTGCACAAAGGCCATTGGCTGGGTGCAGCAGGACGCTTCTATTCAGGGGCGTGACTGTACCCTCTTAACACGCTGTGTTCGTTTCTCTCATACTCAAGCCCAGCGAAAACGCGGAAAGAAGCTCGAGCGAAGCATTTTGCCTCGTGCGACTGCTCGTTGTTTATCCGCGCTCTCGACGAAGCTAGAGGGGCTGTCAGAGGCGTGTCGTGTGTGTCCAGGCGTCTGCGTTCCTAAAGGCGTGTATCTGCAGCCGATCGCGAAGGAAGAACGCGCGAAACGCACGAAATGGTGGCGCTACGCGGAAAGAAAACCAAAGCGACGACGAAGCCCAAGGCCGTGGAGAAGGCGGCTAAAGCCGCAGCCAAAGTTGCTGCCTCCGCGGACAAGGACGCGGCGCCGCATGGGCGTCTAGCGCAGCAGCAGAAGCTGGCGCGTCGCCGCGAGGAAGAGTTCCAGGAGCTGGTGCGGTTCGCTCTTCAGAGCGGTCTGGCGCTCGGCGGCTCCGGCGAGTCTGTGGCTGGCAGCGGCCAGTCGGTATCCGTGGTCTGTAATGCGTTGCTGACGTCGCTGTGTGCGACGGGGAAGGATCGCCAGCTCACGCCCACGGAGATCTTGGCCAAGCTCACGCGGATGGCGCGTAAACGTGTGTGCGGCGCCATCTTCTCGGCCGATGAGATCGCCTACAGCTGCCGCAACTGCCAACTGGACGCCACCTGCGTCACCTGCAAGGACTGCTTCACACACAGCGACCACGCCGGCCACGACGTCTATTTCCAGCGGACGACAGCAGGAAGCTCGTGCGACTGCGGGGATTTACATGTACGTCGTTGCTCTGGGTTCAACCCGGCGAGAGTCAGTGGAACTAATAGGTATATTGTCGTTTGATGGACGGGGATAGGCCTGGAAGCGCAGCGGGTTTTGTTCCAAGCACTTGGGGATTGAAGGCTCGCAGACGGGCGCATCGAAGAAGCACAAGTTGCCTAAGCAGATTGGTCTGATGGCTCCTGTGGTGATTGACGCTGTTGTGGAGCACGTGTACCAAGTGCTGCTGGGTGTGGAGTACGGGTTTGAGTTGTCTGACGCCTTCGAGCTGTTCACGCGGTCGATCCCGCCGCAGTTCCTGCCGATCCACAGCGATCTGGAGCTCACTGGCGGCCAAGATACTCGCAGAATTGACAACACAAGTTCCAGTACGCTATCCACTATTCGGTCGGAGAACCAGTTGATGATCAGAAGCGCTGGACCTGGTGGGCGGCTCGAGGGGCAGACGAGAGAAGTCAAACGCGAACCCAATGAGCTGTCGGACGATTCCAGTGGCGTACTCTTCGGCATCCGTCTGCACAACGACGACGTCCACTCATTGAACGAAGTGATTAATCACCTGTGCGTAGCGCTGGACTTCTCCAAGTCTTCGGCGCGGACGGCAGTTAGCCAGGTGGACCAACAAGGAGACTCCATGGTTTCCGCGCGATCGCTGCTTCGCTGTCCGTCGGTGGTGGGGAATTTGGCTCGCCGGTCGCTGAACATCTCAGTGGCGCCGACGTGGTGGGAGAAGCAGATGGACGGTCTGCCTGCTCTTCTGGAATGGCTGCAGTCTGTGAGCACCGCCTCGGATGGACTCGGGGAGCTGGTATCGGAAGCTTTGCGGAAGCAGCGCTCTCGAGCCTTCAAAGGGTTCGACCCGTTAGCGACGACTCTAACGAAGGGCAAGACGCTTTGGGAGTTCATGAAAGAGCACAATATGCGTCTGCATAGCCACGCTGCGGACGTGCTGGTCGCGTTGGTTGGAGAGGAGAAGGATGTCTTCACGTGGGCTGCAGACCAAGAAGCGGCTCAGAAGAAGCGCTTCAGCTTCCGTGGTGATGATCTCAGTCAATCGAGCTCGACTCCCGTGACGGCGACCACGTTCTTGGCGGAGGGGAACCGCGTGGGCTGCCACAACGTATTTATTGAGGAGTTTATCAAGGCGGTCTCGTTGAGCCACTCGTACCGTCACCACGAGAACGTGCGAAAGGGTTTTGACGCGGTGGTGAGCAAGTATTTCACGGCCGAACAAGCGGCTGCGGCTCCTGCAGATGCTGCGTCCACGACTTCTGCTCTGACACTGTTGGTGCGATACGACTGCACGCTGAGGAAGCGCACGGTGGAGCAATCGCACGCGCTCTTGCGAGAGCATCTGCTGGACATCCAGTTCCGATCCAGTATGCTGGAAGCGTACCTGCGGTCGTATGCCTCAATGACCAACATGTTCCTGCGCGGTCTGGGGAATTCCAGCGAGTCCATTTTTGACTTTGCGGTCCAGTTCTTGACTGTGCCGCATCTGGTGCAGAGCTACACGACGAAGGAAGCAGCAAAGAGCCCGGAGCGACCGCAGTTGGTGCGCGAGCTACTGTGCGCTCTCAAGACGGTGTTCAGATCCGCTGTGGACCCGAAGGAGCGGGTCTTGAACGCTGATCATCCGGCTCTCAGCAGCCAAAAGTACAAGGTACGCCCAGCTCATATCCCTATTGCTAACTGCGGCCTACACGTACTCGAAAGGCCCTCAACGACTGAGTATATACTGACGGTTTGGTGGCGTATTGTTTGTGTGTTTTCTTGTACTCAGCACGCCGTTGAAAACCTGGAGTATGTGTTCAACATTGGCACATTTTCGAGCGAACTCGTGTGCAACGAGGAGAATCTGAAGATCTGGCTGTCTTGCTTGGAGACGCTTCAGGTACGAACCGTTGATTTCTAGCAGCTTCCATCGGCAAGCACATTGGGAAACTGGGCGAAACTAACCGACTTTTGTGTTTTCGGTAGGGCGGCGATCCGCAAGTGCGACGCGGAATTCACCAGAACCACGTGGAGTACGAGTCGGACAGCTGGCTGTCCATGTTTAACCTCGGCATTCGTGTCCACTCGGTGTTTGCCATCACCTGGAACGGCTTCAATCCGGCGCAGCTTGACGCGGCGGAGATGAAGGTGGCTGACGTGTTTCGCCCCGTCATCGACGCCATTCTCGGGTCCTCTGCGCTTTTGAACGACAAGGTCAAGACGAAGATGTTGATGCCGCTGCCCAAGCTCACCACCGCCAGTAAGCGAAGCACTAGTCGCCTCGACAAGCTCGTGACGTACGACTTCTCGGTGACGTCTCAGCCGACGTCGCTCCACATCCCGCTGCATCGTTTTCTGACAGCAGCTGTTCGCCACATCTGCGTGAACCAGTCTGGGTTTGGGGACGCGATCGCCTCGAACGGGTTTCTGAACGTGTTTGGCTTCGATAACTTGCCGGGCGAAGGCTGTTGGATGCTCATGGAGATGCCGCTGCGCTGTTTGGTCATGGCGTCCCAGATCCACTCGAATCTGTGGCGTCGCAATGGAGACGAGAATATGCTGGCGCAGCTGTACAACTACTCGGCGCTGCCGTACTGCATCCACTACCGCGACTCGGACACGTTCATGCTGCAACTTGGGGTGCTCATGATGGGGGCAGACGACGTGTTGGCTCGAATGGTGGATCGGTTCCAGCTTGGCGGGTATTTCGTCCTCCCCACTGCGAACGCGGTCAAGGCTGCGAACCGCGACGGGTTGCGTGCGTCTGAGGAACTGGTGCAGCAGTTCGGCTACGCAGCGCTGGAGCCGGGCATCGACGATCAGCAGCGACTGCAGATGCTGGAGGAGTTCTTGCGCCTCGTGATCGTGCTGGGCACGAGTCTGCCGAGCTCCACGGGCACCTCATACGAGAACGAGTTCCTCATGGACGAGATGCTGCAGCAACTGTGTGCGAAGTCGCATCCGTTCAGCAAATTGTTCGATCTGGCGATTCTCCCGTCGGGTCAAGATGACATTGCGACTGCGCGGCTGGAAAGCGTCCTTGAGAAAGTGGCCGAGTTCGTGCCGCCCTCCGGGCTGGACCCGGGACGCTATGAGCTCAAAGACGGACTGTTGGAAAACTACAATCCGTATTTCCTCCATCTCAACCGTGAAGCGCACGAATTGGCCCGTGATCGATGGACGAGTTATCGGAACATGTGCCGCCAGAAAGCAGACAAGACGGCCGCAAACACAACTCCGAAGGAGCCACTAAAACCTGCGCGTCCTCCTGTCGCGTTTCTCCGTCCGGTCCAAGCGATCCTGACGTGTGAAAGCACCGTCGCCATTGAGCAGTTGATTCTCTGGAAGGTGCTGTCTTCAGCTCATCCGTCGGCTTCGCCAGCGCTCTCAGAGTCCGCGAATAGCGTCTCGGACGCGGTGATCTCCACTTGTTTGCATCTGCTGGTGCATGGCGTTCACACGGCAGCATCCACGTCGGACGAGAGCTTCTGGACGCGGCTGAGCAAACCAAACCCGGCCATCGGAAAACTGTCGGTGCTTCATTTGCTGAGTCAGTTGCTGGAGCAAGCGACGACGTTGCTGGACGGCGAGCAGACAGGGACGGTCGAGTGGCTGATTTGGCGGATCAATCTTGCCTCTCCGACGTGCAGCAAGGTGTTCCAGCAGCTGGCGAACGACGTGAAGGCGACGAAGAAGAAGTCGGCAGCGTCTCCTTCAACAGCCACCAGCTCTGGTGCGCAGGGTGGCACGTCCCCGCCGTTGACGCTAGAGCAGCGCAAACTGGAGGCGAGGAAGCGCGCGATGGCTGCCATGGCGAAGCGTCAGGCAGCGTTCCAGGCGATGGTGGATCTGGAGGACAAGGACAGTGCAGAGAAGAAGGCGGAGACCCAGCGACTAGGAGAAGAAGGGCAGAATACGCCCTTGGGCAAGCGACGAGCGGCCGTGACAGAGGAACTTGATGAAGAGACGAAGAAGCGGCAGAAGATAGAGGCCAAGGGTTGTCACAACTGTATCCTCTGTCACGACTCCAAGGCACAAGGCCAGATGGGAATGGCGGCGTACGTTCACCAGTCCACGGTGTTGGCTCCTGGTTTCCGGCCAGATCCTCACGAAGCACTGGGACCGGAGGGCAAGAAGGTGCGCGACCAGGTGAAGGACGTCATCGAGAAGATGGAGTTGTGTTCGGGCGGCAGCTCTGGCATGTCGGAGATGATGAACTCGCCGTCGCCGACTTTGCGTGCCTTCTCCGCAGCGTTCCCCGAGTGGAATATGGACACGCACTTGGATGACCAAGTGGCTCGTGATGGCACGGCGCAGAACAGTCCGCGTAACCCCGCGCCTCGTCATCGCCACAGAAATGAGCGCATTCGCTTCGGCGGTGGCCACATCCCCATGCTGGAAGGAGAGCTATTGCAGACCGACGAAGAGCTGGAGGTGCTTGAGGGCGTGTTGGATTTCCGAGAGGACCAGCAGCTCTTCCCCATGGATATGCGCGGCGCCGTGAACCTGGATGTACGTGGCGATCGTGATGTGCCACATCGACTGGGGGCTCGCGACCTCGCTGTTGTGGCAGCAGCACGAGGAATGAATGCGCATCTCCGTGGTGGCCAAGGGATGATTCCGCCTTTCGACAGTGACGACGACGAGTACGATGATGCCTCGCCACGATTCCGAATGGAGGAGAGAATACCTGGCTTCGGGCGTGGGGCCCGCGAAAGCACCAAGCTGTACCTCACGCCGTGCGGACTGCACATTCGTACGTGCCAACACGTGGTCCACATCCACTGCCTCGAGCGCTACATCACGTCGTTGCATGAAAAGGCCATGCGAGGCGAGGAGTTTGACGGCGTGCAGGCAATCGACCCAGACTCGGCCATGACGCAGTTCCTTTGTCCATTGTGCAAGACGTTGAGTAACTTCCTCATTCCGATCTCAGAGCCTCGGGTCTCGACTGCGGAGAAGGACGAGCAAGAGCAGAAGCGACCAGCGGGCTTTGGAGCCAAGACAACGTCGGGCGAGCAAGAGGAGAAGGCTGCGAGCTGGAGCGGGATTATCGAGGAGCAGTTGGCGATGCCTGGCTGGTATCGCTCGGTGTTAGGGCGTGATGGCGGCTTTGAGGAGGAGGAGAACGACACGGAGCACGACTTATGGCGCGAGTACTTCGAGGAAACGTTGTGGGAGCCTCATGGCAGTCTGGAGAAGGGCGCGCCGTTCCTGTGGTCTGCATGTGCGTTCACGCTTGCGTCTTTCCTCACCGTGGCGGAAGACGAATACCGCAACGTGTCGGGTAGCAACTTGCCGTTCGACCCGCTCACCGATCGGTGTCCGCCGTCGCTCGAGAAGGAGCTGGAGTCGCTGACCGCCGTCACGAAGTTCTGCCGCTGGACGTTTACGCTGCTGGAGCACAGCGCCGACGCCAAGGTCATTTGCGAGACTGCCAAGCGCTGCTGTCCAATCAACACGGAGACAAAGCGCGAGTACCGCAAGTTCACGAAGGTGAGCGAGCAAGCGATGATCTGTGTATTAAGGGCATCTCGGCCGATTGTGTTCGTGTTGGATGATCTAACAAGCGTTGCTGCTGCTGTTCAGGTTCTTGGCTCGATCGACGCCTGTCTTCGAGGCACCATCCTGGGACTGCTGGTCGCAGATACATTCACGGTACATTCTTGCCTTTCCAGAATGTCGGGCATTATGTCAGTGCTGGGGTGCCTAACTGTGCTGTTGATTTTGTATGTCCGTTGTGTTGCTGGCGTGTAGGCGTTCGTGGTATCGAGTGTGATTGCGGATGACCTCGATACCATTTGGCGCTTCATCCCTGTCTTCAGTGCTGCGGACTTGCTGCAGCGTTTGCAGTCCGAGTTTTTCATGCCAAGCAAGGTCGAGACGACGTCGTTGTTCCAAGACAAGTTCTCCATGGAGGCGGAAGATGCGGCTGCGCCACCTCCAGCGGCGGTGGCGACGAGCGCGATGGACTTGGCCCCGCGCCGCACGCGCAGCGGCCGTGTCATCAGCTCGGCCCCGTCCTCGCGTTCTTCTTCCACGGAGCGATCTGCAGCTACTCGTGGGTCTGTCAAGCACCTGATGGAAGTGATGGAAGCAGCGGGTGAAGCTGGGTCCGAGGTGTATGCGGCTCTGCAGCTGCTGGAGCGGATGGCGAAAGCGAATCCGTCCGAGAAGCTCAAGCCGCTGACGACCGTTCAAGATGTGAGCACGCGGTTGAAGCGTCTTGTGCTGGCCAACGCTTCGTTCGTGCGTCGTATGAAGCTGTTCTGGCGGTGTCTGATGGACCAGGAGGCCAATGCACCTCCGACTACAAGACCGCTAGAGATCCCCACGCTTGCCGAGCTCGCGAGCAGCTCCGACACGACGTTCGAGCAGATCTGGCGGTGGTGTACAGACCGTATGGTCAGCAAGACGTACCTGGGAAGCTCCAAGGCCGGCGATAAGTGCGAGCACACGGAAGGGTGCAGCGAGGCCTACGTGGCCAGCATGTTCATCTTGCGTGAGGTGCCTTCGCGGCCGCAGTTGATCGACCTGCCCATCCAGTACGACGAGCTCTACAGCGAGATGACGGGGCGCAAGTGCACACGCTGTGACAAAGCGCCGTGCGACCCCGGCTTGTGTCTCATCTGCGGAGAGTATCTGTGCTGCGGCGACTCATGCTGCACTCGCGCCTTCATGCCGCACGGCCCGCCGGTTGGAGAGTGCACGCGCCATGCGGCCGAGTGTGGCGGCGGTGTGGGGATCGTTCTGCTGCTGGAACAATGCCGGATCGCGGTCGTGGGCGGCAGCATGGCGGCGTACTTCCCCAGTCCCTATGTGGACGCTCACGGCGAGGAGGACGTTGGGCTCCAACGCGGCCGCCCCCTGCGACTCGACATGGCTCGCTACCGCTACCTGGAGATGTTGTGGCTGAACCACCGCATCTTCACGGAAGTCTCGCGCCAACGCAACCATCGAGACCCGCAGTACACGATCAACCTCTCGTATCTGTAGGCAGAAGGTGTCATCCAGATCTGTAGACTTGGACATACCCTCACGAGGAGGGAAGCAACAGCCAAGAGAGTGACGGGAGAGAACAAGGCACACGCTTACACGTTTATCCATGACGACAGCAGATGTGGCACTCACTTACTTGCTGTTCTTCTGTAGCTTGGGCGGATTCGTACTCCTCAGCCGAGGAACGTGAGATGCGCAGGCAGGTCGGCGTCAGCGTAGCGTTCGTCCTGGAAGAACACACGAAGCAGACGGCAGTTCCCACCCACTCGCACCTCTGTGGTGGTCACATGGCGGGTTCCGAAGGCCTGACGCGTGAGTTCCTGCAAGTCCATGCAGAGATAGCGCCAGCCAGGCTGCGAGCCAAAGGAGAGCGGCAATTGACACGTCGACAGGTCCACACGCGCCAGCGATCGAGCGTTCGTCACCGCGAACTGCCGATACGTCTGGGTGTCGTCCAGCACCTGCACTTGGAACTCCAGGAAGAGCTCCAGGTTCTTGACGAACAGCACGAGGTAGCGGAAGATGCTACGGACAGGGAACACGAGCTCGGCGTCGGTGCCCAGTACCTGGACGACGCCCTCCTGCACCGTCTCGTCCTCGAGAACACGCACGTCGTTGCCATTCAGCAGACAGCGACACTCCTCCTGAGCATGCAGGAAGGCTGGATGCTCTGCTAACGGTAGCACGACCATCTCGGTAGGTCCCGCGCTGCCGCCAGCGCTCTCGTCACTGCTTTCAGGGGAGAGCGAGGTCTCTTTCTTGGCCTTCCAGCCTTTCGACATGTTGCCGGAACGCTGGAGAAGCTCGGGCTCACGCTCTTTCGTCAACACTTTGGGAAGAACGCACTCGACATACACGTCACCCGGCGAGAACGAGCCTTGTCCGATGCGAAGCAGCGAAGGAGTCGACGAGAGCGTCGAGGGCAACGACAGGGACGGTTCTGGGATCTCCATGACCACTTGAGCTTATCGTTTCTTGGCTTTGGACTCGATCAAGGAGTCACACCGCCACCCACGGAGCGAACCGCCGCCTCCAAACGGTCGCATCTCGCCAACGGGTGCGGTTTCTTGTCCATTCTTCCCACGATGGAGCCACCGACGTCGGTCGCTTACGCCTTCTTCTCCACGCACAAGGCTCTCTTCGAGTATGACAAGCACGTTGGCAGTCAGGACCCTTTCCAATCCCAAGTTCGCGGAGACTCGACCGCCAAAGACACGGCCACCTTTCTTGAGCGATATCGCGAGTGCGACCGCAATCGTCCACTCGCAAATGATCAACCTGAAGTGTCCTTCTCGTTGCTGCACCCGCGAGCATCAGCGCAACCGATGGCTGCGTTGATGGTGGACGTGGCTGACATGACACCACAGCCAAAACCGACGTTCGTCTCGGTGCAGTCGACGGTCCCAAGCCCCTTACGCAGCTCACACCTCGCCAACTCGCTTCCAGCTTCGATCCCGCCCTCACCACATCGAGTCGTTCCTCACGGTCCTCAGCCCAGCCATTTCCAGTCCACAACCTCGACGGTGAAGCACGACAGCACTCCATTACGTCAGTACCCGAGTCCACAGCATGTTTCCACCTTGGAACGTGCTGGTGGCGGGTTCGACACAAGACTGTCGGCTGCCTCGGTACTGAAGCACGAGACCTTCTGCATGCCAAAGCTCACGGATCTGCTGGTCCATCGCGACACCCGTGCGACCGCTCTCTCACCCAAAACTTGGGATGAGGCCCACAAAATCGAGATTCTGGTCGGCGACAAGTGCGTGGGACGCGTGAGCGCCGCCTCGCGGAATCTCCCGCCGTCCATTCAACGGCGGCTCCAAGCCTCTGCGAACGTGGCTGAGCGACGCGAGCAGTTGTACAACCTGCTGCGTGGAGACTACGAGCAGCTCAGCCAGCGCTACGCTCAATAGATGAGATGACCCACCAGTGATTCTATCTTGAACCGTTTCGATTGAAGTGAAGGGGTGATAGCGTCACGGCATTTGGAGGAAGGCGTCGTCCGGGAAGCCATCAAAGAGGTTCGCATTGCTGGCGCCGTCACCAAAGAGCGCCGCGTCTGGAAAGAGATTCATCCCAGAGTTCGCTCCGTCCTGCTGCGGCGGTTGTTGAGGCGGTGGCTGTCGTTGCTGGAAGGCTTGTGAGCCAGTGGTCTGGAACTGGGTCATCCCTCCTACTGGCTGGTGCTGCATCATCCCTTGAGACGAAGGCGGCGGTACGACGCCCCCCCCTGCTCCATACTGGAAGTTATTCGCCATCATGGACGGATCTTGAAGCGTGCCGAAGCCACTGGGATTCATGGACCCCATCATCTGCTGCTGCGTCGGGATCCCAGTCATGCTAGTCATGGGAAACCCCGTCGGTCCGGTGTTGAACCCCATCTGAGGGTTAAATCCATCGAGCGAAGCATTGAACGGATCCGTCGGGAGGAGATTGCTGCTGCTGTTGGCGCTGCTGGTCGTCGCCGTCGACGTCATGCCCATCCCATAGTTGTTGTTGTTGTTGTAGAGATTGGCGTCGTACATGCTGCCACTGCCAGCAGGCGCCAGGTTCATGGGCATCGGCATCGGCAGGAACTGCTGCGGGTTCATCACACCAGCCATCATATAGTTCTGCTGAGTCATAAATGCAGCGGAGGAGCTGGCAGATCCGATGCTGGCGTTCATGTACGTGTTTGGCGCGAACGTTTGGCCTCCCGAGGTCATTACGAACCCTTGCGGGGTCGTCGTCTCCACTCCAGAGACGGCTGACGAAGCCGTGGATGCAAACCCCGTCGACCTCTGTCCAGTCGGGAAGAACATGCTGGTGCTGGTCGACGGGAACGTCATCGCAGGCATCGGCGGCTCCGGAAACAGCGTCGGCGAGGCCTCAGGCGGCATTGTAGGCATGACCATCGATGTCGACGAACTGGAAGCCGAGCTACCTGCTAATGCTGGATTGTGGCCCATTCCTGACACCTGAAGAACAGAAGGTTGGCGGGGAATAGCGGGTGGCGGCCGATGTACCGGCGGAGGCGTGGCGGTGGCAGTAGCCGGTGTAGCGGCTTTCCGGGCAGCAACTGCGGTATTGGAAGGGGACACCTGTTGATTATTGTTGGCCTTTTCGTCTTCTTGAGCGATCTGTCGGTCGGCGAGGGATGCGAGAACCTCAAGTCGAGAGCCAATTTGCTGGCGATACAGGAGACATCGTCTTGCCCACTCCTTGTGCTCCTTGAGCTGCGATTTCGGGGCTGCACCATCAATAAAGCGAAGAGCAGCCCCCAACGCACCGTCCAATCAGCACATTAGCCTTCAGGGGGCATTGCAAACGCCTCGCAGAAGCAATAAACGAGGCAGAGCAACAACACGAACGCACGCTGCTGCTTGTGGAGCGCGTTCCAGCCGCGCAACGCCGCCTCGTTCTTCTCCAGCATGGCCTGGATCTCGCGCGTCGACACCTTCCGCTCCGTGTTCAGTGCCTGTGCCACATAGACGCATACAATCCGCCGTCAGTCCATGGACCCACGTGAAAGCGCTTCAGCGTTATCGCATCCAGGCCGCACCTGCGCCGCCGCCGCCGCGCGCTGCTGCAGCTGGTTGGGGCGACCGCCTGTTCCGCTGGCATTCGCTGCTGCTACAGCCGAAGAAGCCGCCGCGGAGCCGTGAGCGGCGGCCAGGAAGTCGCGCCTGCGGGTCTGCTGAGACAGGGCGTACTGCGCCTGCGACTGCGTGGGGTGGGGGGACGGGGAGGCGCCGCTGGCGGTCGTCATGGGGCTCAGCTCGCGCGGATGTGGGGCGTCTGTTTCCAGTTCTTGGTGTCGGACAAGACGCTCGTTGTTGCGCTCCAAACCTCAACACGAAACCAGTCAAAGCTGGGGTGAGTAATTGATGGGGTTAAATGAGGAGATTTGTGGTAAGCTGCGGGGTAAGATGATGTAATTCAATGGATGAAGGCCAGTAATTCTCAGGTGGCAAGGTGGGTCGGACGTGCAGAAGCCTAAAGTCAGTAATAATTTCGTGGATACAGTGTTCTTCTATTTCGTCACATTTAAAGTCTTATTTTGCTTGACAGCTCCCCACAAAAATGGCGCGGGAAGGCCTCGGTTGTTTGGGCTCCAAAACAATTCAACCAATCGTCGCTTTGTGCGAAAAACATTTTGGCGAATCGGATGAGTGAATGCGCCTCTTACTCGCACCCCTAATAACTTGATGAGAGCAGAAGCTGACGACAACGAGGAGCTCAATTGCCAGCATGACGACGCCGACTCTGCGCGCTGTGTGCGTCTCCGCACCAGGCAAAGTGCTGCTTACGGGCGGGTACCTGGTGCTGGACGAGCAGTACTCGGGCCTCGTGCTGGCCAGCACGGCGAGGTTCTACGCGCAAGTGGCCGCGAAGGTGCGTCCGATCTCCGTCGTGCTCCGAACGCGAGCTCTTGACAAGCACAAAGCTCAATTGCCGCCGACGGACGTCTGCTGTCCCTCGTGTGCAATGCCTTCTGCTGTTGCGTAGTATCTGGAGTCAGAAGACGCGAGTACAGCCTCGCTACCGCTTCAAGGCTGGCGTCGTCTGTTCCCGTTGACAGTCGAGAGTCGACAGTTCGCGCAGCAGATCGACGGCTGGATCGCGGCGAGTGGCGACGGGCGCTTCCGGTTCCAGCTGCGGTGAGGAAGCTTAGGCGGTCCCAACCGCAAACAGGAAGCTTTGGTGCTGCTGGGGTCTGACTGGACATTGGCTGACAGGGACCGCTCGGATCGCAACGCGTACATTGAAGAGACGGTGTTGTGCGCGGTCAACGGAATCGCCGGACTGGAGCAGTTTCAGGCGAACGACACGTTCCAGCAGCTCGTGGATGCAAGCGTCGGCGTGCATGTCACGCTTCGAGGCGACAACGACTTCTACTCACAAGTCCAGAGGGTACGACCCGCCGAAAACACGCTAGTGCCTCCAAGTCCCGCGGATGATGGCGCTAACCATGTGTTTTACTTGTGGGTTGCTATGCTGCTGAGCATTTAGTTGCGTCAAGCCAACTTGCCACTTCGCCGCAGCAATCTGAGAGCCTTGGAGTCGTTTCTCCCTCCGACAATGGAAGGTAGGCTCTGTCGTGATGGAAGGGAGAGTGAGTGTTTGAGTTGCGATGCTCAAATCTGTTCGTATCGCGATGCAGAACGAGGTGCGGGTAAGCTAGTGGCGTTGAAAACCGGGATGGGGAGTTCGGCTGCGCTCGTGACGTCGTTGGTGGCGGCGCTTGTGAGCTTTTTTGTGCCGACGACACGTTTAAAAGAGCAGAAGGCGGACCTGGAGCTGGTGCACAACTTGGCCCAGCTGAGTCATTGCTATATACAGCGCAAGGTGGTCATCTTCTGCCTCATACTGTTCACTCGCGCTTTGACTACCTATTGCTGACTAGCCGACGGGTTTGCTGGCGCTTGGTTTCTCCAGATCGGAAGCGGCTTCGACGTGTCGGCGGCTTGCTTTGGGTCGCAGTGCTACACTCGGTTCCCAGCAGTGTTCTTGAACTCGTTCACGTCCGAAGGAGCACTGAAACCCTCGGAAGTCGCTTGCTGTGTGACCAACCGCGCGCTCTGGAAGACCTCGACTCGTGTGGTAAGTGGAACTGAATTGGCCGTTTGTATCAATTTGGCGGTTCCATTCATGCTTTTGGACCGGATGCACTTCCGTTGCGAGGATAGAAGTCGTTCGAAATGCCTGCAAGCTTCCACATGATGATGGGAGATGTATCCACTGGCTCAGCGACGGTCTCCATGGTCCGCCAAGTGCTCACGTGGAAGGCGGAGCATCCGGAAGACGCTCTGCAGGTCATGAGTGCGCTTCACGCCAGTAATATGGAGGTTGAGCACGGTTTTTCCGAGCTTAGCGAACTCGAGAACAGCCAAAGCACTGCGTGCAACTGGGAACTGCTAGCCACGCAAACGTTCGAGCAGGTACAGACGATGCGTGGTCGCTTCTCTCCTTTCCCAGTACTATATTCTAATCTATCGGAATTGTTTTTGTTTTGTCTTCCTCAGTGGGGCGACACCGACCCTGTGGCTGGTGCCGTGCTTCTGAGAATCCGCGAGGCCTTCTCTCGCGTCCGAGAGCTCCTGCGGTTCGTCCGACATTCTCGTCGTGAATACCGCGCGTTGGCACTGATGAATCGATCGCAAATGGCTCATGCTCATGTTGTGTCTTCCTGCTCTTGTGTTTTCTGTTCTGTTTCCCTCTGACGTGCAGTGAAATGGGCTCTTCGGCGGGGGTTCCGATCGAGCCACCCGAGCAGACGGCGATCCTCGATGCGACGTTGGCCGTCCCTGGCGTTCTGGTCGCTGGTGTGCCTGGAGGTAGAGCTTGGCTTGTGTGATCTCTCCATTTTCCGGTGTCCTCTTTGTGGGTGGAGGCATGATGGTGTTCGAATAATTGACTAAAGTTGCCGGTGAATTGTGACAGCCGGTGGACACGACGCCATTTGTGCGGTGGTGGTGCACGAACGAGTGCTACAAGCCGTGGAAGAGCTTTGGCTGCAGTGGTCTTCCACCCATCCGGACTCCGTGTACGTACTTGGAGTACTGGTCCTGCCCTGTCGAACGGGAAACGACCTCCTCTAACAGCGTTTACGATTTCCATGGTCACGTCACTTGCTTTATCTGCTTGTGCTAGCATTTGCCCGCTGCTGTGCGACGTCGATCGTGGTCTGGCGGGCACTCCGGCTGGTCTGCAGCTTCATGCAGTCGAATAGCTCCGTTGCAGGCACGGATTTGGTAATTCGTAGTGAAGTGGGGTGTAATTTCCGCCCACAACCGCTTAAACTGTCCCTCGTTGCTGCTAAAACGTCGTCCAAATCCAAAAAGTATCTGCACCATTTTGGATATGGATCCGTTCATGTCGGGCAAGCGCAAGCTTCGCGATGGCGACGACTGCGACAAAGCGGATCAGCCCACGCTCGTCCCACCGCCCAGTGACGGCCTACTACCCGACGAACTAGGCGCTACAGGGCGACCTCAACGGCCGCGTGTTTCACCCTCCAGTAGGAAAAAGCCGTCGAGCTTTGTCGTCCCGGGGCTGCGGTTCGCGACGGAGTCCTGGTCGGGGCTGAAGGCCAGCAACGAAGATCGCCACGTGGCATCGCTGGAGCTCTTCCCCGGTCCGGTGCTTGGCATTTTCGACGGCCACGGCGGGATCTTCTCGGCGGAGTTCTTGACACGACACCTCGTGAAGAATGTGGCGTCTTCGATCCGCCAGAAGCTGGGCGAGAAGGCGTTGAATGAGCTGCAGACTTTACAAGAGTTCTCACGACAGGAAGCGGGACGTAAACGCGCCATCATCGCACAAATGAAGTCGCTAAGTCTGCAGACAGCGGAGCTGAGCGCTCTGGAGGCCAGCGATGCAGATGTGGACGCTTCATATGAGGTGACAAAACTACAGGATCAATTATCGGACACCATCGTCCAGTTGCAGAACGAAGTTAAGCAGATTGAGGCAGAGGAAGCGGCTCGCCAGCAGCGACGGGGGAATTGGGGCAGTGTGCACCATTTCCATTTCCAGAAAGCGTTCGTGGACGCCTTCGAGCGAACTGACGCGCAGATTCTGCAGAAGAACCCGTCGCGAGATGGGTCCACGGCGCTATTAGTCTGCTTTCTCGCCGACTCCGTGGCTCCCAACGATGCTGAAGATAAAGACGACGAGCCTTCGCTCGATGGATTGACATTCTACATTGTGAATTTGGGCGATTGCCGTGCCGTGCTGTGTCGTGGAGGCCGCGCCGTGCCGCTCACCACCGACCACAAGCCCGATCGACCGGGCGAGAGACAGCGCATTGAAAAAGCTGGCGGTTATGTGGGCAAGATCGCGGGCATTTCGCGCGTGTACTCCGCTGCAGGGGCTGGGCTCGCAATGCAGCGCGAGTCTTCCACATATCTGGCAGTCTCTCGTGCATTTGGCGACCGCACACTGAAGGTTCCGACGCCGCTGGTCTCATGCGAGCCGGAGATCCGGCAATGTCAAGTGGAGAGCGAGGATCTGTTCCTTGTACTGGCTTGCGATGGTATTTGGGACGTGCTGAGCGACCAGGACGCGGTGGGCATCGCGCTGCCACTCGTTCAGGACGCGAAAGCTGCCGCGGCCGCAATTGTGAAGGCTGCCTACAAGAAAGGGAGCGCTGACAACCTCACAGCGACGGTGGTGGTGTTCGACCAGAAAGCTGCAGCTCAAGCCCAACGAGCCCCGACTATTGCGAGCAGCCCGACAACGAACAGCTCTGAGCTGATTTCGACGACAAATGAAGAGGAAGGCGATGCACGAGAAGAGGTACAAGAGGGAGCTGACGAGGACGAGGAGATTGATATGTTTAAGCTATAATTGCCAGGTCAGTGGTCGCTTTGGCGAGATGTTTCTCCCTCGGTGCTGGCGTTTGAGAGGCAATAACTGAGACGGACGTGGGTTTCTGTGCCTTGCCGCCTTCGTCTGTCTGTTTGTGTTGGTGCCCTTCCTCGTACGAAGCAATGAGATGGCGCTGTTGGAGAGCCTAGCAGCACGAAGGAGAAGACACAGTCGCACGTTCAGCAGGTACTCAAGCCGACTGCCAAAAAGAAGCACCAGGGTTATGGTGAAGAACGTGGAGCGGACCTCTGCAATTGGGGCCATGGCAGCCACGTCGTGCATTCGGAAGCATAGAGGCGCCACAGCAGCGACTTGCTGCTCCCTCCGCTTGTACTGGCGCTGCTCGTGTGCGAGTTGCTGATCCACAAAGAGCTCGGCTTCTGTGTAAACGCAGTGGTAATCGTCAAGGACCCGAGGAATAAGGCGAGGCGACAGCGTTGATCGCAGCACACTGACGCTGCTGTAGTACTGCTCTTACCGACATGAGGGACGACATACTCTCCACTGATCACGAGAGCATGCAGCTGTTTACTCTGGGCGGTTGGCGGTGGGGCGATACGCAGAACTCGGTACTTCCCGCCGTCCAAATGGCGCTGAAGGAACCGCACCGCGTGCTCGAACTGCCAACACCCGACCCTTCGTGAGTTCCTAACGGATGCACTGTCCGCCATTTCTGCAAGTTGACAGGATTGCACCCACCTGCTCTTCCACCCCAGCCGCGAGGCGCCCGCGCTCTCCTTCCAGGCGAGAGATGCGGTACGTGGCGAACAGAATCGCCACAACGACCACTGCCCTCGACCATCACACCACGCAGCGATTCAAGGCGACATGCGTTTAAGAGGACGCACCCGATACACCCAGCCATGCGCATGGTACGCTGCGGCGCCTCGGACGGTGCAAATGCGCAGGCTAGCGAGGCGGACGCACCTAGCGCGTGTTTCTTCAGGCCGTCCAGCATGGCGCTTTATCATTTTGGACAGCATGCATCCGTTACACCCGATCGAACATTTCGTTAGGTTGGGTTTGGCTTGGGCCCGTTACGAACGAGCAGTCACACTCCCAGTGCACAGTCTCTGCAGAAAGGACACCCGGAAGGGATTCGACCGACTGCCGGAGCCGAGTGCTGGGCAGTGAGGATAACTGAGCCCATGACATCCGCAAAGTGGATGCTGCAGTGGCTTTGTGGCTTCAAGCTTGCGGTGCGGATCGATCTTTTTTGCGGAGGTGTCGTCACTTGGGGGCAATTGCGAACGCCTCGAACCAGAGTGGACGAAGAACAACAAGATGCAGCTGACGTCACGACGTCGATGGACGAACTCCGCTTGGAATTTAAGTTGGAGATGCGCCACCGGCTGCGCAAAAGTTATGGTCGGAGATGAGGACGGCGCTGAATCGCCGCCATGAGCGCGGGCTTTAGCAATTGACGCTGGAGCAATTAAAACATGTCGCCAGCTGCTTGGCTGGTCTGCTGCCAGACCAGACCAAGCATACCCATTCCGCATGTTGGCTGCACCTGCCTCGAACAGTTTGCTTGTTTTGGAGAAGATTCAGTCCCTTGAGCGGTTGGCGAACGGAGTAAGATCCCACACAGGAAGGCTAAGTATGCAATATGGTGCGGATCAAGCGGCCTGCATGCGGCCGATCGCCCTCCACTGTTCGTTTAGAAGATCAAAGTTATAATAGTAGGAAACTGCTGTGGCAGTAAAAACAAATCTATGGGCATCGGTTTCGTCAACCGAGGCTTGCCGCGAAGCTGTTGGCGCTGCTGTTTAGGCCGTCTTGGCACACGGCTCGCTGTTTTTCACGGGCGCAGGACCGACGAAGCTGCACGTTTTGGACGCGTGTCGATCCATGAGCATCTGCGCGACGTTGGCGTGCTCCGGAACAGTCACATCGGGCTGTGGCTCGCGCTGGGCACGCTGCATCTGCATGGCCCAATCCGCCGAGTCAAACCGCTGCAGACGAAGACACCGCAGCTGCTGGTGGAGCTCCTCGTGGCCTGGCTCGGGTTCGTATTCTACATCTCGCCCTGTCGCCATCGCGCCGCATTTCCCGCAAGTGCAAGCTGCACACGAGCCCGCGACTCGGCCGTTCATCTCGTAGTCGGCCGAGTCGAACCGCTGGCGGTTGTCCCGATGGCGCTGCATGAGCGTCGAGGCCACCGCGTGCGGACAGTCGTCCGGAGCCGGTCGAGGCTTGGGTTCATGGTCGGCAGACGGGGCCGCGAGCTTCTCAGCTGGACTGGAGTTTGCCATGGCAGGGTATTATTACTACGGAAGGCAGCGAGGTGTGGAGGAAGGATCGGAAAGGTGAATGAGTGGGCGAGTGGCCGAACGGATCTCTCAGGTCAAAGGCTTCAGCTGTTCTTCGGCGAGGGGTCGCAGGCTGGAGCAGAGGATGAGTCGCGGGGAGGGGGAAGACACGCCGATCATTTGCTCGCTCAGCTACTGCTCGTCGTCGTTTGTTGCGACGTCGTGGGGTTGGGCGGTTGTGTGTCGAATTTTCAGCATCTCATTCTTACCGCGTTCCGTCGGAGCGGCCGAGCTGGGATTGCAGCCAAACCGCATCCGACCTCGAGATGCGCCGCTCGCTCTCTTCCGTGCTCAGCTGCTGAGCGCCAGTCATCTCGCCGGTCTTATTATTGGTCTGTGACGTGTGAGCACGGGATCGAAGCATGGAGGCGAACCTGATTTTCAGGAAACTGGGCTTTTGTAACTGGTGCCGAAACTGTTTAGGAAAAAAGAACGAAATTTTCATTGGCAGTTATGTTTCTCTGGGTCATTGAGGATTCCGCAGCGATTCGTCAAAACTTGGACCTTTGAAGCAAAACAGGTCAGGATTGGGGGATAATCCGCGAGAGGACGAGATATATCCAAATAAACGCGCGCTCGGATTTGTGTTCCTTGAATTCCTTCAGAACCGCTCCCGCGAAAGCGAGGGCCAAAGATTTCCGACTTCGCAACATTTTTATCGAATAATAGAAAAACTAACGGTGATTTTCCGACCCTCGGCGTCGGACCCCAAGAGATTGCGCGCCAGTTAACTGCATTTCTTCGCCATTTTTGCGAAAATGATTACCCTCGCTGCCAGCGGCGCTGGGGGTGCAAGAGTTGGCGAGTGTTACGGCCGTGCTGTCTCGGTGGTTCAGCCCGAGGAAGCTTGCGAGACGCCATGCGTTGTTAATCATTCAGCCCACATCTATGAAGAGTCAAAAGCGCTGCGAAGACATTCGTTGCATTGCCACCAGTCGAGGCGGAGCTGTCAAATCAGCAGCTTTCGTTCGCGAAAAGGAATTCACATCGTTGCAAACTGCTAGGCGGCCGCATCTGCTTCCGCGCTGTCATTTCTGTCGCCGCTGCTCAGAGCTTGTCCACATACGTCCCGTCCTCCGTCGTCACCTTGACCTGGTTGCCAATCTCAATGAACAGCGGCACCTTGACCACGGAGCCGTTCTCCAGCGTCGCGTCCTTGACACTCAGCGCCGTATCCGCCACGCCTTTCGGGGTAGTTTTCTGCGGACAATATCATGGAACATGGTTCAGTTGACTGGGAAGGAGTCCAGGGCCAGCTCCACCAAATCAGACCCCCGACCTCGGAACTCGACATATAATCGGCTGGGAGATCGAGCCCATTGAGTTCGGCAGGGATATCCAGTACAAAAGACACGTACAGTCACAGCGAGCGTCACGTGCTCGGGCATGGTGGCCCACAGCACGTTGTCACCTTCGATGATCTGCAGCGACAATGTCGCGCCTTCCTGCAGAAATTCGAGCTGGCGGCCGGAAAACAGGTCGCGCTCGATCTCCATCTATCACCAACAAGCCGTACAACACACATCAGTGCCCTAATATGCTGCAAGTTGGAGAGCCCAAGTCTTTACCTGCTCGAAGGTCGTGTTGTGCATGATGACCAGGTGGTCTCCATTGTAGTACAGGAACTGAAAGGCCTGGTCCCGGCCCAAAGGGGCCTTAGCTACCGTCTCAGCAGCGCGGAAGCGGCGATTCATCCGGTTGCCAGTCTTGATCTCCTTCAGCTCTGCCTGGCGAGACAGACACACAGCAGATACGCATACGGTGAGCATTAACTATAACGACCGCAGAGCGATAGAGCCGTGCAGTCACAGGAGCGGGGCCTACCTGAACGTACGCGCCGCCCTTGCCGGGCTTCACGTGCTGGCTCTTGCCAACGCGGTAGATTTTGCCATCAATCTCGAGGGCCATGCCAGGTCGAACCTGGTTACCTTTATTGGATTTATGGAATGAATACCAATGAGCCACGGACCCCAAACACACGATTGGAGAGCGCATGGGAGAGCGGAATGCACACACACCGTTAACAGTCGCAAAGCGCACGCCGTAGCCGCGCGCCGGCGCGTTCGCCGCGCTCACCCGCGCGATCTGCGCAATCGCCCGCCGCAACATGATCGCTCCTCTTCTTGGTCTGTGGTTGTCCTCACGACCGGAAGTCGCTGTTCTATTGGTCAAAATGAACTTCAATGTGTATTTCCATTGGCTATAATGAAACAATTGCTCGTCTCAGGTTTTAACCAATCACCGGGCGACTCTGTCGAGGTTTCAGACTCAGATTCCGCATCCAAGACGCGGAACAGAACGCCGAGAAGACAGCATGTTCCTGTGGAGGAGCCGCCCAGAGGACGAGATCAAGAAGGCCATCGAGGCGGCCGTGACAGCGGACAAGGAGGGGGAATATGAGGCGGCTGTGGAGCTGTACGCCTCGGGCATCGAGAAGATGATGGCGCAATTGCCGCGTACGTTCTATCGTCGCGTGCGATGGGCTCAACTGGAGAAGACCCAGCGATCGCTCGTGATTTGGCTTGTTTCCCATCGCCTGGCACCTTTCAAGAGGCTTTGAAAGTGACGAAGTGGCTGGCTTCTTACCTGTGTGGGATGCATTTGGTGCCCAGAGCTGGCGAATGAGGCTGCACAAGCGCAAATGCGTCAGAAAATCAATGAGTACATGCTGCGAGCAGAGTACCTCAAAGACTGGACGGCTGCTCAACGAGCTGGGAAGGAGCGACAGCAGCTCTCGACGGCGGTGAGAGCGCGTGTCGATGAACTGCTGCGTGTGGCTGTCTCAAATGCTACAACTGACCCATTGTGGTGTGTTAGGAGACGGCTTCTTCGACGCCTGCTCGAGTTGGTCGCGTTGCAAGCGCCAATCAGGTAGCAATTAGCGTTGATAGGGACTTTGCCTTGGGCTGGCGACTCAGAGGTTGCGGCTGTGTATCCATGTGACAGACAAGCAGTAGAGATAGTGCCAGAGCTCAGGATAAGAAGAAGCGCACGGGGTTCTCGAAGCAGCACGCGGAGCACGCGAATACGATCCTGGACGAGGTGTTGGACCATTCTCCTGGCGTGCATTGGGTTGACATTGCTGGACTTGAAGTGGCGAAGCAGATCCTACAGGTTCGTTCTGCTTTCGTGGGTATTCATTCGTGCAGTTTTTCTCGGTGGCATCAATTTATCCATAATTATAACCGTCTTCGATTTTGATGTGAAATTAGGAGGCTGTCATTTTGCCCACTTTGCGACCAGATTTGTTCACTGGCTTGCGAGCTCCGCCTCGTGGCGTGCTGTTGTTCGGACCTCCTGGCACAGGGAAGACGCTGCTGGCAAAAGCCGTCGCCACGGAGGCGAAGGCGACTTTTTTCAAGTGAGCGCGACCTTGAGTGGGTTCGTGCTGTTTGCCAGCGTCGCTGACTGTCTGCTGTCTGCCTCAGCATTTCTGCGTCTTCGCTAACGTCCAAGTGGGTGGGAGAGGGCGAGAAGCTGGTGCGAGCGCTCTTCGACATGGCGCGGGAGCTCCAGCCATCAGTCGTGTTCATGGACGAGATCGACGCGCTGCTTTCCACTAGGTCGGCGTCTGAGAATGATGCAAGCCGAAGAATCAAAAACCAGGTGCGAACGCAATGAGAACGAAGGATTCAAGCGTCTGCGACTGGAGTGTGTCTGATGTTTGCTGTTGACTATGCGCTTTCCTGCAGTTCTTCACGGAATTGGATGGAGCGGCGTCATCTCAGGAGGACCGGATCCTCGTCATGGGGGCCACGAACCTCCCCCAAGAGCTGGACGAAGCGATTGTGCGCCGACTTGAAAAGCGCATTTATGGTGCGTGGCATACACTAACCAGGCGGGTGGGTGGGTTCTGCTACGAGAGGGCTGACTGAAATGGCCTGTGCTGTAATACTCTCTCGTGCTAGTGCCTCTCCCTGGCGCCTCAGCTCGCGAAGGGCTCATCCGCCATTTGCTTCGGAGTCAGAAGTTCTCGCTGTCGACTAGAGAGATGAAGCACATTGTGAAAGCGACGGAAGGATACTCAGGTAGTGACCTCAAAGCTGTCTGCAAAGACGCAGCGCTGGGACCGATCCGAGAGCTCGGCGCGAAAATCGCCGACGTGACAGCCGAGGAGGTGCGTGGCATCAACGCTTCGGACTTCCAGGTGGCGCTGACGCGAGTCCGACCGAGTGTTTCGATGGTGACAGTAGAGTCACTGATGGCCTGGAATGAGCAGTATGGTGTATCAGCGGTGTAATCACCACGCAAGTGTACATGTATGGCATCTTCGCTATATTCCGAGAGTTGTATGTGCTTTACGCCTTCCGCTCGTAGATCATCATGTACGACTCGGAGATGCCAATCAGCTGCGGCATCGTTTCTTGGACGTGGAGATCTTGGATCTCGTACCACTGCTCCGTCGCCTGAGATATCGTCAACCAACAAACACGTCAGGAATCAATCCGAGATGCTTGCAACCCCATTGTGCATGTATGCAGTCCACGTACTCTATTCTGGACGTGAACACGATAGCTCCCTTCAGTCAGTGGGTTCGTCTTGAGCGCTGCTGCTTCCTTGCCAGTCGTCGCCGGGTTGTCATGGCAAATGTTGGCAATAAGGTTGTACCTATAAACACATCGCAGGTCAGTGAGATTGCCCCATACAAACAGCAGACATTCGAGGCGCACTTCGTTGAAGGCAGTGTCACGCGCAAGATCTTCTCAACCAAGTCGGCTTTCTCGACGCAATCCTGCCAATAACACCATGCATATCAAGATGGTAAGACCCTCCGCAGAATGTGTGGACCTTCCTCTCCATCAGAGCAGCATCTTACATTCGATGACAGCTTGTGCTTGCGCAGTAGACCGCGAAGCTCCGAGATGGACCTACAAATGGAAGAAAACACACAAATTTCGGTCAGCACACGATTCCACCAACCCCATAAGCAGCAGGACCCCCTCCTTTGACACATGAACTCACATGTTCCCGAGATCTTCTTCCGACGGAAGGCTCTGGTCCAGCTTCAAGTAGTCACGCAACTCCAGGTTCTTCACTGGGAAGTTCACGATCGTCGGGTTCTTCTCGATGAAGAAGTTGTTGCGGGTGAAGCGCTTCACGTGGAAGATCAGGTACGCCGGCAACGAGTCGATGCGGTACGTTTTCTTCAGTCGATGGGACCCTTGAAGCACATGCGTCACATGCGAGCCATTGTACTTCTCCAGCACCGTGAATAGCGGAATCTAACACCAGTCGCAGTCATACGCTGAAGTTATTAAATCATCAGCCACATGCCAAATCATCATCATTGCTCACCTGAGGGATGATATTCCCTCCTTGTGAGTCCTTGAACAGCGGTGTCGACGGCAAATCCAACGACATCATTCTAGAACGCATCGATACTCAGTGCAACGCTCGTAGAAGATCGCAACATGGAGAATATGCACTTACAGAAACGGCGAAACCGTAGTAGTCACGGCTGCCGTACTCTCCTTCGGATCCGCGGACGCTGCTTTGGTTTCATCAGCCGTCGTCACCTCCACGAACCCTTGAAAGCACTTGTGGATGATGCTACTCCCCGGGTTGGACGAGCCACCAAGACCCTGAATAACAGCAGCAGCAGCATGGGTCAGATCATTCATTCGCTTTCAAAAGCGAAACAAGAACGCAATTCTTGACCCAACAGCCTCTTTTACCCGATGCAGCTCGTTCAGCAACCACGCCAAGAGCTCCACACTCTCGTTCTGCTTGCCCACGTGGAAGCGCTTCTTGCTGCTCACGGAAATCTCCTGCACGAGTTCATGCGGACTGATCTGCAAGCATCAAACAAACATAAATGCACGCCATGCACTGAGATAATGAACCCGTTGTGCAGCAACCTCCAACATCCCCATTGGATGGAGCAGGCCCTTACCGTGTTCTTGAAGTTGTGGGGACTCCACATCTTGCGCAGCAGCTCTCCGAACCGAAGCACGAGCAGAGACTTGGTCTTTCCCATCTGATTGGCCAAGAAGAAGTCGCGAAGCGGAGGTACGTGCGCCAAGGCCTGCACCACCACGTTGATGTAGTCCGTGTTCTTGAGGTTGTTCAGCCCAATGAAGCCTGCAGACGGATCAAAGCGCACAGTAATGCAAGTGCCACACCAACACCGCATCGTTCAGACCTGCAGCTTCAGACTACACGAGCTAACTACACAACCCAAACCCAACTGGCATGACCGCAACGCACCTGGCAAGTACGATACGCCGAAGGCGTCCTGCGCCAGGATGCGGTTCTCGTCCAGCCTGGCGATCCCCACGGCTTCGAACGACGGACGCAGCGCATCCTGGATCGGCTTGAGCGTATTGTCGACCACCTCGTAGTTATCTGCGTCCATCGGTTCAACATATAGCAAAGGAAACATGCAGCCAACCCCATTAGCTCTCCATATCCAGCGTCGTTGAGCTCGCACGCGCATCAATAAGGAGCAAGGGGCGGCGTACCAGGCAGACAGTAGATCTTGTCGTTCTGTAGGTTGATGAAGACGTGGTGGCTGCTCTGCACCGAGTGCGTGAAGGCGTGCGTGGCCTTGCCTCGCCCTTTGAAGTACTTGCCGCAGACCAAACACGCGTACACATTCTGGTCCGAGAGGCTGATGGAGCACACCTTCTCGAAGTCGAAGTCCAGCAGCTGGTGGTTGATGGTGTCCAGGTACGGGCACTTGCGCCGTTTTGCGTTGTTGCTGCCCGCGTTCCCGTTGCTCGCGAGCTGCGCCTCGCCATCGATCGCGTCAGCTTTACGCTTCATGTTGCTGGTTGCTCTGTCTTGGGTCGGTCGGGTTGCGTAGGTCCGAAATTTAGGATCCATCTGGCGATGCAAATTCCTGTTAGTTTCGACTTGTACCGGTTTTGAGAAAATATGCGAATACTGGTATTCATACCGGTAACCATCCAGATCGTTGGATCAGCCACAAAAACACGCAGGTATTTTCGGTATTCACGAAAATACGGTTCCAAACGAACGGTGGTGGTGGGGAACGAGAAGGCCGGGTGGAAACTACCGGTAATTTACCAGTTGCCTGGATGGGGAGCGATGACGCGCACCGCCGCAAACCTCAGCATAGACACCGCCTGCTCCACGTTGTCCCCCCTCCAACCCTCCGTCGACGGCAAACCATCCAGCATAACGCAGTGGCAGCTTGGTACTTTGCCGCAAAACGGGGAGCATTTAGCAGTCAGGAGCGCTCCAATTCTCTGCCACATACGCGTGCTTGTCCCTCGATTGCTTCACGCGACGCGTGTGTGCGCGCGCATCTCGGGCTTATCCATCAATTCCAATCAGGCGCCCGACCCGTTTTCGTGTCGACGGTTCGCCCGATATATGGGACACCTGCACACACTGGGTGATTTGATCCCGGGGAGGGGTGACGTCATGCCTCCGATTCGCACTTAAGCGAGTCTTCCAGGGGAGGGAGCCCGCGCGGTTTTGCGGCGTTGCTTCGCCCCCGAGTCAGCCACTCAGCGGCCAGTCCTGAAAACACCAAGCAGAAAGGAATCACCCAAGACGCAGCTGCAGCTTCCGCCCAAGATGATGATGCTCCGCCGCTCCACCGCCGCGCTCGCCCGCAGCGCGCAGCCCGCCTCGCGCGCCTTCAGCGCCGCCGCCAACGACGCCGTCAAGTTCGAGTTCAGCACGCCCTTCGAGCTCCACCGTGCGTTCTCGCTTGCTTCTTTCCTCGTTTGGTGTGGGGTTGTGTGTGTGCGGAAGCTGACCAAGACCGCGCTGTTTGCCTGTTGCTGTCTGTGGGAGCAGGTCTGGAGGAAGGCCCGGCTGGCTTCACCACCGCCACCCGCGATGAGATGATGAGCTACTACAAGCTCATGTACACGATGCGCCGCATGGAGATCACGTGCGACAACGAGTACAAGGCGCGTACGATCCGCGGGTTCTGCCACCTGTACGATGGCCAGGAGGCCGTCGCCACGGGCGTGGAGGCTGCCCTGGAGCGCACGGATTCGTGGATCACGTCGTACCGTAACCACTGCATCATGCTGGCCCGCGGCGGCACGGTGCTGCAGGTGCTGGGCGAACTGTTCGGCACGGCGTCGGGCGCCGTGAGCGGCAAGGGCGGCTCCATGCACTTCTACAACAAGGAGCAGAACTTCTACGGCGGCCAGGGCATTGTCGGCGCGCAGGTGCCGGTGGGCACGGGGCTGGGCTTCGCCAGCAAGTACAACCACAAGGGTGATGGCCTGATGCCGTGCGCCATCACGATGTTCGGCGACGGTGCCTCCAACCAGGGCCAGGTGTACGAGGCCGCCAATATGGCGGCGCTGTGGAAGCTGCCGGTGATTTTCTGCATTGAGAACAACCACTACGGCATGGGCACGTCCTCGAAGCGCTCGTCGAACAACGACGAGTACTACACGATGGGCAACAAGATCCCGGGCATCAAGTGCGACGGCAACGACGTGCTCGCCGTGCGCGAGTGCACCAAGTTCCTGAAGAACTGGACGGGCGAGGGCAAGGGCCCCATCTTCGTGGAGATGAACACGTACCGCTACCACGGCCACTCCATGTCGGACCCCGGCGTGACGTACCGTAACCGCGACGAGATCTCGCAGATGCGCGCGTCGCGCGACCCCATCGAGCTGGTGAAGAAGCGCATGATCGAGAGCGAGATGGCCACGGCCGACGAGATCAAGGACCTGGAGAAGAAGATCCGTGCCGAGGTGGTGAAGGCCTGCAAGGACGCCAAGGCCTCGGGCCTGCCGGACTCCAGCATCGCCTTCAAGGACGTGTACTCCGACGAGGAGGGAAAGAACGCGTTCGCGCCATTCGTTCGCTTCCCGGACTATGCCAAGAGCCAGTACAACGGCAAGGCCTTGTAAGTGGAGAACGCGCGAGCGATGAAGACAACGGAGGCAACGTGACGCCCGCTCTATCAAGGAGAAACGCATCGCGAAGCGGTTGAAGCTGCGTTCTGTTGGCCTGCATCTCTCAGCTTAGCTTAGATCGAGGAACCGACCCATGCGTCTGCTTTGCGATTTCTATAACCGGCATGAATATGTAACGCGACGCGACCGCAATTGCCGCGCATGTTCTAACCATTAGCGGCCGTCCTTGCTTCCTATTGTTGGTGGTTGCGTATTGCTGCGTATTGCTTGCAGCGTTTCCACATGCTGAAGCCTGGGAAGGCGTTGGTCACATGTGACGTTGCCGATCATCTGCGTTCTTCCGTGATACGGTGGGTGAGTGGAGCCATTTCTATCGCACGAGGCCGGCGTCAGTCGATTGGTGCTTGGTGGAACGCAGCGTGGCGAGCAAATCGTCGGGAAGCAGTTGGCAGAAACGTGGCCCCCGTCAAAACGCGGCGCGTATCTTTCTCGGCGTGCGTGACCTGTGATACCAAGCAGAAGCCAGATTGAAGGTGGAGGATGTGCATCGAAGTGTGGCGCCATGTCGAGGGTCTTCTGGTTCATCAATCCTCGCTCCTCATCCACGTTGAAGGCTTTGGCCGCCTGGAATGCTATAAGCTTAATACTCAATTCCCATGTTGAATTTTATAATCATACACCAAACGAAATGCACGGCACTATGCGCACTTCCCTACTTGCTGTCCTCGTATACACCGCAGCATAGTGCCTACCTCCCTTCCTGCTCCGTGCACGTGTTCTTCTCCACATACGCCGAGCTCGTCCTAACATGTTGCGGCCGCGCAGATTCTTTCACACCACTTCGTCACAACTATACTCGCCTCGTTCACGGGTCGGCCGCTAGCTGCTGCTCGGTCGCTCTTTAGCGACCGGCACATTCTCGGTTGGAGTACAAGATGGCCCCAGGACTCGAGATCGTGTCGTAGCTATTGGCGCCGCCGCGGCGGCGGCGGCGGTTGATCGGACTGCTGCTGCTGCTGCTGCTGCCTTCGCTGTGGAGCATCGGCGCCATGTACTCGTTCTCGAGCTGCAGAGCCACGATACGGTGGTGCGAGAGCTTGCGCGCGTGCTGCGCCAGGCTGTTGGCGTAGTTGGTGGCCGCAATGATGCCTTGGGCGCGCTCCATCGCCTCGTCGAACTGGAACGCGTCTTCACCCTCATCTGTGGGGGATTCCTCTTGGTTGCATTCGCAGTCGACTTTCACCCGTGAGCGTCCGTCACGTCCGTTCGGGATGATCGGCTTCGTGGCGTTTAATGACGACGGCAGCGGCTCCTCGACCGCTAGTGGCCGCGTGATCGAGTACAAGGGCGACGTGGTGGTCGATGAAGTCTCGTCGTCCGTGACGTCGTCCGAGACATCGCCGTCTTCCGGCTGCTGCTCGGCGTTGCCCATCCGCAGTTGGTGCATGCGGAAGGCCTCGATGGAGATCGCGAGGTCCGCGGGGCTGCCACGACGCTTGGCTCCAAAGAGTGCCGCCTTGTTGCGCATGATGAGTCCGTCACTGAAGGATCGACTCGGGAAGCTGGCCTTGGGCACGCTTGCAGCGGCCCTCTCAACTCCGACGGCTTGTGCTTGTGCTTTCCCGCGTCCCCACGAGAACGTCTTGTACTCGATGAGGCGACAGCGAACAGGGTCCAACAGATCGTCGTAGGACCGACGCTTCTGGGTGTGCAGGATCTCGTCGGTATTGGCCACCGAGAAACTGTGTATCCGTCCCAGAGCCGGCTCCTTCTCGAGCACATTGGTGGTCGACGCGTCGGTGAACGACTGCTGGGAACCCATGGAGCTGAGCGACGGGGTGGCCGAGGATTCCACAGTGCTGGCCGTGGCGACGATCCGCGCCCGCCGCGCCTCGATGACGCACGCCGTGCAAACGCGTAGCTGGCGCTCGCCGATCTCGGGCACTTGAGCGGCGCGCACGCGGCTGCAGGAGCTGCAGAAGGCCTCACCACACTTGAAGCAGTTGTAGCGGCGACGACGCACGCAGAACTTCTTGGCGCAGATGCGGCAGTGGCCGCGCTCACTCATGGGAATCACTTGCTGCGGGAGCACGATGGCCTCGCGAGTCACGCGGAAGCTCTCCGTGTACTTGAGGATGCCGTTGATGCACTTCTCCACATGTGACTGG
>MBAC02007547.1:0-15137 GCA_001712635.2 Nothophytophthora sp. Chile5
ATGGCATGTGGCAGTGTGTGTTGAGCATGGGCTACCTGGCTGCGGCCGTAGGCTGCTGGGCACTCGTGCTCTTCGGCAGCAACTCGCACTTGGTGGGCTCCATCTACTTCGTGCACGACGCCGTGCTAGGGCTCGTGTCGCTGAGCCTCATCCTCTTCCTAGCGGCGCTCTACGTGCCTGGGAAGATCCAAACGTGGCTGCTGTACAACAACGCGCTGAGCCGAGGCGTGGTCATCGAGGACATCCTGCGCGCCAACTCGAGCAACGACGACTTGGACGACGACCTGTCGGTGCAGCAGATGCGCTCCATCATCCTCGAGCAGCAGCGCTTCATCAACGTGTTGACCGCCAGCGGCAGCGAGAGCGAGATCCGCGCCGCCGGGCTCGGCAAGAAGGACGACCTCGCGCACACTATGAGCGACAACACGCTCAACGCGCTGCGAAACGTGTCGGAAACGGAACTCAGCGCGCTGCAAGACTCGTCCAGTCGTCTTCAAGCCATCATGACGCAGGAAGAGCGCAAGGCCGCGCAGCGCAAGCAGCAACAGCAGGGCCAGCGTGAGCCAGGCATGAACCCGTCGCTGTCGCGCACGCGCCGCGCGTTTTCCTCCAGCGACTTCTCCAGCCTCCCGCCGTTCGCGCAGACCATCAACGGCCAGAACCAGAACGGCAACGGCAACGGCACCGCCACCAACGGGAAGCACCGAGGCGGAGACAATGCCGCCGTGTAAACGCGTCGAGACCTCGTGTTGGTTAAGCTGCGTCGGGTGAGCTGAGTGCATTTTTGGCTTTGCATTTGTGTTGCTTTGCATCCTTGATGAGCGGGTGTCTATCGCTGCAGGTTGGGGTGCGTTATGGCCATCTTGGCCACGTTCTCACTCGCTTGTTTACTCCTTTGCTACGAACGAATACGAACACATACTACACGGGGACTTCGTCACTTGCTCGGCGGTGGGGAGCTCTCCCTCCTTTCAACACCAGCATTTGCTGTCCACAAGCGTTGCTGTTCCCAGACGGAAGGGGGTCTTGGGGGACCGGCGAGCTGTCGGTACTTGAGTGGCTCCGTCACTATTCAGACGTCCGACTGCTTCCGAGGCTTCTTGCCGAAGCCGCTGAGGAACTTCATGTTGGCGCTGAACTTCTTGGACAGCGAGTTCTTCTGCAATGGGTCCGTGCCCGTGAGCACAGCCAGCTTGAAGTTCTCAGACACTCGGGAAGCACAGCCACAAGCCTCCAGCTTCTTCTCAATCTCCGCCAGGTTCTTCTCGGCGATGGATCGGATCACCGCCACGTCTTCCTCGAGCTGGGAGGCTGACACATGTGAGTAAACCTTGCGGCTGTCCGACGAGAAGCACTCGTCGATGTCCTGACTCGGCGACATGGCCAGATTGGCGAAGAGCTGTTGAATCGCCGGCGAGTTCTTCTCGATGAAGGGGTTGAGCACTCTGCAAGGGCCAAAGAGAAGGCACGACGTGGTCAGGTCACTGGTATACGCACCAAGCAGGCAGCCAGACATCCTCGCAGTGGGTAACGTACTGGAATTGAGGCTCCCGCTCGCCAAACTTGACGCCCGTCGCCGTTTTGAACAGCAGCTTCGTTACCAGCACGAGCACACGACGCGTCTCCGGTGGCGGTAGCTGCTTCGTGAGGCCGTAGAGATGCGGAGTCGTGATGGCCGGACACACGAAGCGAAGGAAGAGGAAGCCACCGATCACCGACTATGTCAACACCAAGAAAGCCACAAGCGACTCCGTTGGTTAATCCCACACACACACAACCCAGCATCCAAGGCAGAGCGACATCAAAAGCACGCACCCTTGTGAGAGTGGACGCGTCTTCGGCTTCGACACCTTCCTTAGACCCATCGAAGCGGCTGATCACCTTCGAGTTCAGGTGAGAGCAGATGTGGAAGTACGACGACGGAATCTGCAACATCAACCACGGCCAAGGGTTAGTCCGTTGGCTCTTCATCAGGCCAGAACATCCAACGCAAAGCGTGTCTCTTGAGCGAAGCCAGCACTTACACAATGGGCGTTCTTCAGGATCGAGTCGATGATATGCTGGCACGCTCGCATCAAGTTTTCGGCGTTCGCATCGGCTTGGGCTTCGTCCCGCAGCGCATCATCCTTGTGTGGATTCAGCTCCATGTCGGCAATTTTCAGTTTGAAGATCTGGTGGATTGGCTCCGACAGCGCCACGCGGATGAACTTGGAGCCGATCGCCTTGCTGTACGTGGACACAAGGCGGCTGGCGTAGTCGTCCGAGCGGAAGAGCGTAGCCACGTTGATGACTGACGCGACCTCGATCTCGATGGCCCAGCGGATCAGGTGGCTCAAGCGGTTGCGACTGCCAAACACGCGAAGGAATGGACTCAGCAACAGCATCTTCTCGTCTCGTCCAGCCGTCTGCAGGATCGACGCGACGACGGCCATCGTGTCCTCGACCACCAGCGCCGCGAGATCCTTCGGAGCCGACGGTGGTGGAGACGTCCCCACCGACAGTTCGAAGTCTCCATTCAGGAAATCACGCGCAGATTTTGCGTGAGGGAAGAAGCTGCGTATCCTCGGACTCCGCCCGCTGGAGCCTTCGTCGGACGAGCACGAACTCAACGCGTCATTCATGCTCTTCGGTTGGTCCGAATCGATCCCTTGGCGGATCTCGGCGATGATGGCATCGCTGATGACGACTTGGTCCGACGACTGGCGTGGCAACTCCGGCTGTGACGTCACGATGAAGTCCTTCATGACCTGGTGGATCGAGTCCAGGAACCCACTGGCCTCCAGGAAGTGGCTGTCCGACTACAGAACGACACAAACCCACGTGAGAAACGACCGCGACTAGTGACTCTCAAGGGCTCGTGGGAGTTCAGAACCTACCGCATCGAACTCCGAGAGCCTCTCGATCTCGCCGTCGTCGTCGTCCACGAACAGATCGTCCTGCGTGATGGAGAAGATGCTGTCGTTGCTCTCATTCGAGTTGATCTGGTAGTCCGTACAGTCTGCGAAGAAGGGGACATAGCTCAGTTCCAGTCAGCTGCATGTACCAATCTCAACAGCTCCAAGAATGCCAACCACCATACCGGAAAAGGAGGACGACGAGCCATTGGGCAGCGTGGATGACGACGAGCTGGAGGCACCTTCCAAAGACTTCGGAGCGGTCTGATCAACATCGAAAGTACACAGAAAGCAGAGCAACAGGCCCGTGATCAGTAAGGCTTGGTCGCAGAGATCATATCACGAGTCTATCGTCGCACCTGGGTCATCTGCGAGTCGGCGCGGAACGAGGACTGCAGATTGCGTGCGATCTCGGCGATCTCGCTGGCTTGTTGCTGCAGGAAATTATTGCCAGCTCCGGCTTCGAACAGTCCCGCGGCGTTGTGGATGCCCTTGAAGCTCGAGGTGAGCGACCCGTCGTCACTGCTTGCGTGTGTGGACGACGAGTCCGTGTGGTCCTCCTTGTTCAGATTGCGCGCCATCTCGGCTAGCTTCGCCGCCTGCTGTTGAATGGACTCGTTCTCCGCCGCGTCGAAGCAGCTCACGGGCATCGTCGTCCGACGGAAGGTGGGTGATATCGTGGGTGCCACAGGCTGCTGCACCGCCAGTGCCTCGACGACAGAGGACGCGTTGCTCTGCTCTGGTTTCCGCGCTTTTTGCTGCTCGATTGCTGGTTGTGTTACGAGCACGATCTCCACGTCCTCTTGCGCTGGTTCTTGCTCGGTTTCTCCCTCGACCTCGTCTTCTTCGTCGGTTTCTTTGTCGTCGTCATCGACCGCCAGGGATTCCGGGATACTGGATGTCAACAGCACTTTGCTCACTACGATGGGAGAGCCCGTGGGCGCCATCTCCACCTCCTCTTCGTCCTCTTCCGCGGCCTCGAACGTCTCCAGCCGCTTCTTAAGTGCAGCGATCTCCTGCTTCTGTCTCTGCACCAGCAACATGGCGTCCCGCAGCATCTCGGAGACTTCTGGATCCACGTCGACCGTGCGTTTCCGTCGTCTGGACTGCTGATGCTGCGGCACTTCCCGTGGAGATGTGAAGCCCATGGGCGACGACGCCGCCGCCGAGGAGATCGACGACGACCGCGAGAGTCTCCTGGCCAGCGCCAACGCCGCCTTCCCGTCGATATGCCCGCCTCCGCTTGCGCCGTGTACGGTACTCGTTCGAGAATGCGGCGCGCCCTGCCAGGAATCCGCCACGGCTGCCGTGGCCGCCTGACGAATCTGCTCGATCCAGTCGAGTCGCGACTCGTGCGTGGGCGAGCGGAAGAGCAGCACGCGCCCACAACTGGACGAGAGCTTCCAGCACGGACCGCAGGCTTCGCCTATTGGCGCCACCCCTCGCGAAGACGCCGCGACTTCGCTGTTCTTGAAGATGCGGTCCACGGCCTTGACGTCACTACCAGCGAGTGGTACGACGCCACGCGGTAGATCCCCCAGCTTGTCGTAATAGAAGAGCATATGCGCATACACGCCCACGAAGAACGGCTCCCAAGGCGACTCGAAGCGCTTGCCCTTCTTGTGGAGAATGCGCAGCGCCGTCTTGTGCTCCAACGCGGCGCCTGTAACCAGCAGCTCCGGACATTTGACCAGGTCATCCCGCCCGAGCGCTTCCTCGGGCGCGAGAGGGGCCGCCGTCACACGCGCGCGGCCGCGGCTGGAGGAGTCCGCGAAGGAGGCGAAGGTCGCCGTGGCGCCCGTTCCGCGGATCGGCATCTTAGCGGAATGAAGACTGCGAGGAGGTACAGTAGTGGACATGGAGGGAGGCGGTTAGTGTCGTGACGTCGTAGTGCATGCGTAGTGCACCGCGCACTAACTGAAGCAAGCAAACGACTCTCGCTCGGGCTATCTATCCCACAGTGTTGGCGCCGGAAAGCCACCATGCAATAGTACATACCTGCGCCTAACCTTGGCGCGCGCTCGCACTGCAAAAAGCCGTCGCTCGTTTTGCACGAACTGTGGGAGTGGCCTAACCTGTCCAGTTCGAGCGCGTAATATGCCCGCTCTCCCTCTCGCTTTTGTGTCTTCCTTGCTTCTTCGCGGACAGCCACAGACAGCACGCGCGACTGACCGAGGAATAATAACAGAGTGAGGCGCTCGGGAACGACGGCGCGCACCAAAATGCCAAGGTGACAGACAGCTTCCAAAACGCAAAACAGCAGGTTGGGTGCGGCGGTTGGGAGTAAAGAGGGAGAGGCAACGCTTTATAAGGGGTGGAGGGATGCGTCCCTGCTTTGTGGCGCTGAAATTGGTTGTCAGTTTGTTGCAGAGAGAGAGAGAACAGGGAAGAGGCGACGGGTTAGGCGGGCGCTTGACAGGAGACGTCTGTGATTCGATCCACACAAAGTGCGGGATAGAAACTCCTGCTCATTGGCGAAGTCTCATTTCTATCCGAAGCGATAATTGGATCTTCCAAAAAGCGTGAAAGTATCAAATTGGCACCCACAAACTCTCATGACGACGAGAAAACCGGAAGTGTGAGCTTGTAAAGGCGGCATGTGCTCGCCTTTTACACGACACCTCGGGATGCGGCTTGCTCGCAGCCGTCCCGGTCATTTCCTTTCCGAGCTTACGTCGTCTATAGCGGCTGCTTCCTGTTTCTACCAATCCCGAGCACGCCGCTGTCAGATGGATAGAGACTCTGGCTTTTTTTATTGAACTCGCTTTCTATCTTTACGTCGTCATGAGGATGGTTGCGACGGCACAGTGCGGTGTTGAGGCACTCTCTATTCTGCCGGCCTGATACATGCGCCTTCTGATACGTTCGTGGGCAATCGACCGCCGAATTTCACTCACTGTGTATATTATGTGTCTTGCTTTGCTTCCGTTAAGACAGGAGAGGCATCAACAACCTCATGCCATGCCTTGCTTTGCCAACCGTGTGATCCATTTGGTGAGTTATCATACTCTTGACACTGAGGATGTCAGTGGCGAGGAAGGAAGTCAAGCAGCCAGCCACAAATCAGCGCAGTCCAGGGCGACGAAGCGATGTTCACCCCTCGCAAATGGATTCTCGCACCCACGATCGAGGTGGCTTATTTCGGTGGCGCCCTCCCCCCGTTTGCGAACGAAAATGCGAATGAATGTTCGTCAGCATGTTGCGTGGCAGAGACTTTGAGGAGCTCGAACGTGTGCGTACCGGCATTTCGAAAGCGGTAGAACCTTCGTGATCTTCGAATTAGTAGCCATTTCCCTGCATCCCATGGGTGCTTGCTGCGTTCCATCTTGGCAGAGTTGAAGTTGGCGAGTTCTACTTCTTCACCCAATGAGGTTCACTCACTCAACATGACACAGGAAGCTAGCAATTTCATCGAATACGGTACTATGTCTGTGCTGGCACGTTATTTCGTCGTCTACTGTACGTTCCCATCTCCTGGGCTTCTTTTCGCGTCGTGCAGAGTAACCGTGGGAGCACACGGTTTCAACCCTATCCCTGTCCAAGTGAACCGTACCGGTACGGCGCCAAGGATGGCCCCCTGCTCCGGTCCGGTCCTTCCTTCCAGTCATTTCGCGCGACGGGCGCTGACGGGCCGCGTGGCGACGTCAAGCCGACCCGCGAAACTCGGGCCGGGCCGTGGATCTCGTCGACCCCCATGAGCTTTTCTGTGGCCTCGGACGCTCGATCGCCCAGGATCATTCGGCCCTTTGAGCACCGCAGCAAAGCAGCATCTCCTTTCTCCCGTCTCGCCCGGCAGCCATGGTACGTTCGGCTCTCTCGCCTTCTCTGCGCCTGCGATGGCTACAGGCCGCGCGACGCGGCGGTGAGGAGAGAGGGAGCTCGCTCCGAGCCAGAAGCCGCCAGCTTCCAGATGGTTGCACACGCCCAAGCAGAAGCAATCGCGATCTTTGCTTTCGAGTTGCTTGCTTTCGGGCGTCTGTAGCGGCTGGTTCGTTGGCGTTGCTGTCCCCCTCCCTCTTATCCGGTGGATAGCGTTGGATACGGACAGCCTGGGCGCTTCCTGTCCTCCCCCCTCCCCATTCCGTCGCTGGCGACTGCGTGCGGTGCTGGAGCCGAGTGCTGGTTGCTGTGGTGTGTGTGTGTGTCTGGTGACTAATGGACTGGGACCTCTGCTTTTGTGGATGCAGGCCAGCAAGAACCAGAACATCTTCGCGCTCCTCGACTCGGATGACGAGGACACGCCTCGCGTGAACAAGAAGGCGACGCCCCCGCCGTCTGCCCCTGTGGCTCTGAACAAGCCCGCCGCTGGCAACAAGAAGAACCTGAAGAAGGCGGCCCCGGCCGGCGACAAGAAGGACTTCCGTGGCCCGCGCGAGGGTGGCCGTGGCGAAGGCCGTCCCGCCCGTGAGCGTGGCGAGCGTGGTGAGGGTGGTCGTGGCCCTCGTCGCGAGGGTGGCCGTGGACCTCGTCGTGAGGGCCGCGAGTTCGAGCGTCGCAGCGGCACGGGCCGTGGCAAGGAGACCAGCAAGCAGGGCGGCGGTGCCCGCAACTGGGGCAACAAGTCCGACCCGGTGGAGCTGACGGCCGAGGCCGAGGCCCAGGAGGGAGCTAAGCCCGCCGAGGAGGGAGAGGCTGTTGCTGAGGAGCCCGCCGTTGAGGTGGAGGAGGAGGAGGAGCAGTTCACCCTGGACGAGTACCTCGCCAAGAAGAAGGCCGAGCGCTCGGGTGAGCTGTTCGCTGAGGTGGAGGTGCGCCAGGTGGCCAACGAGTTCTCGAACGCCGTGCAGCTTACCAAGGAGGGCAAGACGCCGGACTTCATGGACTCGCAGTACGAGAAGGTGTTCAGCAAGAAGACCTCGGGCCGCAAGAAACAGCTCATCACCGACGTGGGCTTCCGCACGGAGAAGCCGGAGCGCAGCTTCCGCGAGTTCGACTCGTCGCGTGGCGGACGCGGTGGCCGTGGCGGCCGTGGTGGTCGTGGTGGCCGTGACAGCGGCCGCACTGGTGGCCGTGGTGGCCGCAGCTCCGCCAACGCTCCCAACGTGACGGACATGAGCGCCTTCCCCAGCCTCGGCTAGAGGGATCGCGAAGCGACCAACCGGATGCGCGCGCCCCGAGCGCCAGCGACATGATGAGTGAGATCTTCCCAAAGAGGGCATCCCGAGGACTGGTTTGGCTTTCTCTTTTTCTCCATTTCCCCCCGCACGAAAGATCCACCGGATAGGGCCCCCGCACGGCGGGTGGGTGACTGCTTGTGTGTGTGCCCCCGTCTCCTCTAGGCAGCCAGCCGCCGTGCGGAAAGTTAGAGAAATTTTTGTTAGCGTGGACTCGGTCTGCTCCTTGGTATTTCTATTTTCAATGCAGCAGGCCAGGCTTTATGCGAACGAAAATACCTGTGTTGTCGTCTTGCTTGTCTTGTTTGGGTGTCTACAGGCAGGCAGGCATCACAGTGTGAGGTCATTTCAGTCCATGGCATTCGTCCGGCATAGCATGAGACCGGCTCTCCTTCCTGCAGTCTCTATATCATGGTTGGTTGCCCAAGTCGCCTTTGATGCGATTTGTCATTCACAATGTCATACTGCCGGTACACGCTTGTTTCGCTGTTTGCTGCGCTCGCTAAGCCTGGTGATGGCGTCATGATGGCACGACGAGCTTCTCGACGGTGAAACTCTTGCCAGCGGTCCGCAGTACCCCGCGTTTGAACACACCCGACTCGAATTGAAGTCTTGTTTCCGCGACGGCCTCGTCTTCGTCATCATCGCCCTCCTCCTCCCTCCACTCTTCGTGCTCGCGGCAGAAGATTCCGTTGCCTGATGGCCGACCGTCCACCCATGAGCCGATGAACGTTCTTCCGTCGGGAGACGACCACGAGCCGTAACCCTGGATCTTGCCGTTGAGCCAGTCACCCTCATAAACATCTCCCGATGCGAACGTGAGCGTGCCGAGCCCATTTTTCGCGTTGCTTTTGTACTTGCCGGTGTAGACACTGCCGCAGCGAAAACGATGCACGCCCTGGCCGTTGAGCGCGCCGTCCAGCCAAGTTCCATGAAGCGAACCGCTTGCTGAGAGGTACACACCCTTGCCATGCATCACACCTCGGTGCCATGTGCCTTCGTGCGTCTCACCGTTCACCCACTCGTACTTGCCGAAGCCCTCGCGCTCGCCCTTGGCAAAGAACCCTTCGTACTTGTCCCCTGAGTTGAATATCTTGGTACCCCAGCCGCTGACTTGGTTCTTCCTCCATGCGCCATCGATCACTTCTCCCGAGGCGAAGATCTTCTTGCCTTTGCCATGCATCATCCCCTTTTTCCATTCACCTAGGCGCAAGAGAGCAATAGCACTGTCAACACACTTCATCAACCCAGTGAGTTGAAGGAATGCCTCTCTTTTGTCTGTCGCCTCCATGCTCCAAGACTCTCACCATCATAGCTGTCGCCATTCTTCCAAAAGAACGCTCCCTTCCCATGTATCTGCGATGGGGATCGGAAGTACAGACAAGAAATCGTCAGCACCCCGGCCACAGCAGAAAGCATGACACCACTTCAACATTGTCATGCTAACCACCTTTCCGAGGCGCCAATTGCCGACATATTTGTCTCCGTTGGACCAGAGATACGTCCCCACTCCATGCCGATGGTTTTTACGGTAGATACCTTCGTGACAGTCGCCCGTCCCTGCGAACGTCTGCGAGCCGAATCTGCAAGATCATACGTAAGGAGGAGCGTGTCAGACTACGTGCAGCCTCCCATATCCTCCCAGACTCGCACATTCTGCCCTTGTTCGCTCCTGTACCCACCCTTCAAAGGCTCCATGCACCCAACCCCCTTCGAATACATGGCCAGCGCGCACTATATGCACACCGAGTCCATGTCGCATGTCCTCATCGTCCACCTTGCCTTCGTAGCGGCTGCCGTCCGAGTACCGGATGACGGCCGCACCCCGCGGCTTCTTCCATCGAATCGAGAGAATCTCCGGCTGCGTCCCCGCCTCGCTCCGATCCGATGCAGCAAGATCCTCCTCCTGCTGTGGCTGCTGTTCCTTCACGCGTTCAGCAGCCGTCGGGTCCTCTTTGTACGCAGCAAGACGGTTCGCCCGTCGCCGGCCGCGGTTTCCCATGGCGCTGGAGTGCGCGCCTGCGGGTGCGGAATGCGGAATGCAATGCTGGGGCCTCACGTCTTGTGTGAGTGATGGTTCCGTTTCAAAAAGATGTAGCCGCGAGTGTATGTAACATTGATTCCTTACAATGTCAAAGTTTGTCCGTTTTGTGTGAGTGATGGTGCTATCCGTTATGAATTTCGAATCGGGTGCAACGTTTTCCGTTCTTAACACGCACCGTTCCGTATCCCATCACAACCTCCAAGGCGACGGATCGAACATGGCGCTCTCGAACTCGCTCGTGGCGATCCGGCTGTTCCTGGCGCTTGTGTGGTGGCACATCTGCCGCTTCCTGGCGCACACGCTGTGGGTGCGGAGTCTGAAGCCGGCGAGCCAATTCTTCCACAAGGTGGTGGTGATCGGCGATGACTTCGCGGCTGGTGTGGGTGACTACATCACCATGGGCGGCAGCGGCGGCGGCATCGCCGGATACCTTAAGCCACTCGTAGCAAAAAACGACAAGGTAATCCAGTCGATCGGTCACTACTGAAGAACGTCGGGTTCTCCACGCGGCGATTTGTGGCCTTCTAGATCACACAGCGGTGCATGTAGCTCCTCCGTTAACACTCGTTTTCTGTTGCTGGTACCACAGGTTCGCCACACTTGGGAGATCATCAACGCCGGCGTGCCCGGGTCTCTCACGGCCGACTGGAAAATGGGGTCGCCCAAGCAGGTAACACCAATAGCAGGGGGCATGGCCATTCATGCGATCGTTAGTACTATAGTCGCTCGAAAGGTTTCCGGTGGCGGACCTATGGAAGTGGCATTGCACTAACGGTTGTATGCACTGCACGCACATGGGAGTTAGCACTTCAAGAACGTGCTTACCTCGAGAGCCATGGGCGACGCGTCGATCGTGCTCGTCATCCTCGGATCTGTGGAGCTGAGGTAGGTAACATAGCTTCCCGCGAATCCATGACGGGTCGAGCAGTGCAGTGCAAATGCAGCGTAGCAGATCAGCTCCAGTATTGAGCAGGCGACTGACGCCGCTGCCATTGATGGTGTCTGTTGCGTTCTGGGGATAGAAATCCGACAGTCAATGCCCAGGAGATGCAGCGGAACTTGATGGAGATTTGCGATACATTGCGCAAGAAGGGCAAGCAAGTGTGCCTAGCGACAGCAGCAAGTCCGGATCCAATGTCCAGCGACGCGGACAACTCCAGCTCCACGTTGAACGTGGCGCTGGAACACTTCTGCAAGAGGTAATAGAGTATCCGGTCCCATTTGGCCAGCTCCTCGCGCGCGAGCGATGCCCCATACTAACACATGGTCGGCATCCGTTGTGGCATGCTGAGACAGCACTTCGACGGAAGAGGTGCCCGTGATCCTAGGCCCGCGCCTCGACAACTACGCGTTCCGTCGAGAAAGCGCGCTCTCGTACGACAAGTACCACTTCAACTCCAAGGTACGTCTTATAGTACAGCTCTTGTTTGACGCCCCCAAGCGGCATCGAAATGACCACAACGACTTCGTTTGTGTGGTGGTACATCAGTCATATCGCCTGCTTGCTCGCAACACGGCGGACTTCTTGATCCCCATGATGACAGCTGTGGAATGGGTCACTTGGAAGGAGCAGCTCGGCCACGTCACGTACGACAAGGCCTTCTACGAGTAGCTCTCCCGCTCTCTCCGGCGCGTCATTCCACCACAGCTTCACTGCATTCCACTGTAGTCCGAGCCACCCCGCCAGCCGATTCCGCGTAGGCACCCCAGTCTTCCGCAGCGTATGCATGAGCTTGCTTCTGGTGCTATCGCTGGCTGGCGTGATCGCTCTGGCGCTGGTGTCCGGTCCACCCAAATAGGAGAGAAACATCAACACTTCCTCCGTTTTTCTTTTTCTTTCGATTCGTTTTCTGCCGTCTCGTCGCCCCCTTCCACTCTCCTCTCTCTCGTGGGGTTCTCCATCTGCACCATTCATCGTCTTCGTCCTGCTGTCTTCACAACTGGTCACTCTGTTCCGTCATCGCATCGTCATGCCCATGGCAGTGATCGCCATGTCCACATCTTCCGCCTTGGCATCGTTGCGTCATCAAGACTCCATGCTGGCGTCGGGGGCTGCGTCACCCTCCGCCTTCGCTTCGTTCTCCTGCGTGGGCTTGGCCGCCCAGTACTCCTCCATTTGTCGGTCCAGTTGCACAGCCTTGGGGTCTGGACCCTTCCCAGCATCGTGCCAGTACGAGTCCATGTCCATGTCGAGGTCCTCGCCCGTGACCGGCTTCGGCTTCTTCTCGCCGCGACCTCCACGTCCGCCACGCCCTCCGCGACCGCGAGTGGAGGCGCCACGGCCGCCGCCTCGCCCGCCGTTCTGCGCTGCCGGAGCGGCCTTAGTCTTCCCGGGTTTGCCATTGGCCTTGGGCTTCGCGTCTTGCTGCGCCAACCCCTTCCGACGCTTGTCCACCACCTGCTGGCGCTTGGAGCGGTTCGCCTGTGCCACTTGGTGCAGCTTTTGGCGCTGCTGTTGCTGTTGCTGCTGCTGCTGGATCTGCTTCTTAGCCCCCGCCGCGTTTTTCTTCTTCGGGGCAACAGCGCGCAGCACCGGTTTCTTCTTCATCTGCACTTTCACGACTGTCACCTGATGCTGCTGCGATTGACGGGGCGTGGGCATCTCCGTTAAGTGCGTGAAGCGGCTCGAGAGCGGGATCGCCGACACGCCGATCACAGCGCGCGGGCTCTTCTTCGCCGGCTGGTCGCTCTTGCGCTGCCCGCGGATGGACGTGCGCGGCGCGCCGCCTCTCGCTGTGGTTCCAGATCGGCGATGCATTCTCCTTCCTTCCTTGGGCGACCAGTTCAAATGAAAAATGCCCCCCAAAAATCCGGCGGGTTGGAAAATGTTTTGAGAAGGTTGCACGAATGTCGTTTGGATATTCTCAAGTGACAAAAGAAGGTATGTACGGAGGGATTTGTCGAGATAACAAGGTATACCCTTTAACCATTTGACAAAGGCCGACCAATTTTCGAACGAGAGAGAGAAACGACCCGCCAAACGGGCGGTTGCACTTTTGCATTGAACGGCGATGGCGGCGTTGGAGGCCACGCTGGTGGCCCAGGTACACCGCTATCTGGAGGTCTACGTGTATGACAACGCGCGATTCTTAGCAGAGCGACTCGTGGCGCATGTGAGGATCCTTCTTCACCTTCTGTTGGTCCAGTAGAAGCCACGCTATCGTGCATTCAAAACTGACCGTCCATGTTGACGCCTCAACTTCGGGCTTGTGCTCTGTGCGCCTACGTTGTGATGTGTATTAGCACCCAACAGAGGAGAATGCACATTTGCTGGCCACGTGCTATTACCGCTCCGGCCAGGTGACTCGCGCGATGGCGGTGCTGAGCGGCGCCAAGCGGCCGGAGAACCGGTACTTGCTGGCAACCTGCTGCTTCCAACAGGGCAAGCTCACGGAGGCGGAGAACGCGCTGCTTGGGGGCGAGAACCGCTTCATTGACGACATGGATGCCATAGACCATGTGCCAGCTGGCGCCGCCGGTCTGTATCTACTTGGGCGCGTGTGTAAGCGCGGCAATCGACCGCAACGGGCCGTCGACTGCTTCGTCAAAAGGTAAAACCCCTCCATGTCGTATGCTGTTGATACGCTGCTAATACGACGTTGCTGCAATGTATTGTTCGATCTAATGCCAGTTTGGAGATGGATGGGTTCATGTGGTCGGCCTACGAGCAGCTCTGTGAGCTTGGCGCGAACTTGGAGGCGTCGCGGTTTTTCGGAGCAGCCACTTGCTTCACTAACGAGGAGTATACGGCCAATAACGGAAGCGAGAGTGCCGAGTGTCGATCAGACGCCAGTGATAATGTGGAGGATGCGGACAGCCTTGATGACGAAGGAAAGGAGACTCACGATTGCAACAACAACGCGCCTTTCTCGGAGGATCGATCCACCGATGGATCCTATGCGACACCGGAGCCGCCGCTGCTTCTCGGACTTGCCACACCGAATAACGCGACTATTGGAGGCACCTCCAGCGCAGCCAAGCCGCTGGCTTACAAAACGCCGAATGTCAGCAACACCAACAGTGATAACAGCCATCCGGAGATCGTCGTGAAAAAACCACGGGTCGGAGCCCCCGCAATGCAGCGGAGAGCACACCACCGACGACCGCTTGCAGATAGCAGCGAGAAGTACCAAGCCAATGCTCGACTTTCGTTCTCCTCCGCGGCCTTCGACGGCTCACCGCAGGTAGGATGATTGATTGATTGTCTTCTCTTTAGAAGAGGGAACTGATGATGCCTTTTTCTCTTGCGTAGACGAGCTCAAAGTTGTCAGGTAGTTCCCCAACGTCCCCATTTGCCACTCGACTCTTCCATCTGGACGAAACACCCGAAGACGCCCAGTCAATCCGCAGACAACGAGCAGATTCCACACTATCTGACCATGGCCCACAGGAACTGCTGCGCCTGCTGAGCTCGTTTGGCTGTATTTATCAGAAGCTGAGTGGCTACATGTGTCGAGAAGCGTTGGAAATGCTGGAGCGACTGCCGGATTCACAGCAGGCATCCGGGTGGGCTCAACAACAGATCGGGCGGACGCATTTCGAGATGGCCGACTACGTGAAGGCGCATGAAGTGTTCCGCGCCTTGCACCGTGCGGAACCACACCGGATGGAGGGTCTAGACTTGTACTCGACGACGCTGTGGCATCTGAAGGACGAGGTGGAACTCTCGTACTTAGCGCAGCAGGCCACGGACTTCGATAAGCTCTCGTGTGAGGCCTGGTGTGTGGCCGGCAACTGCTTCAGTCTGCAGAAGGAGCACGACACGGCCTTAGCCTTTTTCCAGCGCGTACGTATCCATCTCTCAACTTGCTTTATTGGATTCAAGGCGGCATCGCTCCTTTTAACCTCTTTGATCTCTTTTGATTGTGCCATGTTGTGTCTGAACATCTCTCGAGTAGGCGATCCAGTTGGACCCGTCATTTACGTACGCATACACGCTGTCAGGTCACGAGTATGTAGCGAACGAGGACTTTGAGAAGGCGGTGAACTGCTATCGACACGCGATTCGCACGGATCCTCGACACTACAACGCCTGGTACGGGCTGGGCACGATCTACTACCGCCAGGAGAAGTTCGAGTTCGCCG
>MBAC02007559.1:0-32357 GCA_001712635.2 Nothophytophthora sp. Chile5
GACGCCCATGCCGCCGTGAATGCCCACGAACTCATCGGTGAGCGCCACGCTGCCGTCTCCAATCAGGTGCTTCGGGTCGAGCAGCAACATACGCGTTGGCAAGCGGCCCGAGATCTCCCACAGTCGCGGCGGGACGCTGACGTGGCCTGAAAGCCGTACAAAAGGCGGAGATGGCTTGTTCGTCGAGTGTAGGTCCACTAACAGGTCGCTGGCCGCGAACAATGGCGCCAGATCCTTGGCGCGACGATGTTCGTAGCTCCTCGCGTCGCTCGTAGAAACCAAATTGGTGAGCAGATCGCGCGGGAAGCAGCGGTTCAGATCAGCGTGTGGATCGCTTCCGCGCTTGCCGATGCGCTGAGCATGTGGGTTGCCGTATACGAGCGTGAGGGAGCCGCGCGTGACGAGTGGGAAGAGCCCGTTAGCTGTGGATAACGGCGCAGCATGGAGTAATGCAAGACGCAAAGCGTCTAGCACTTCCACACCGATGCGCTCGTTGCCGTGCACGCCACCCACCAACGTCACGTGCGGTCCGTCGCTGACGACGCTGCTACCGCCGCGGGAGAAGCGGTAGACGCCTTCTTGCAGCCGCACGAACGAGTTGAATGCCCGACTCATGTCCACTTTGGTGTCTTTAGCTCGTGAGCCGGTCTGTCCAGATGAAAGTGACGCTGTCAGGTCTTCAACGAATACCGTAGATTTGAAATCTTGTTTATAGTAGTGGAAGTGCTGAATCAGATTCTAAAATGGACTTTAATGTGGGACAGAAGGAAGGATCGGGCATCGCCACCGCCATTTCGAGCGAAGCCACTCACCGAACACACGATGGTCGGACGCCGAACGAGCTTCACGCTGCTGCTACTGCTGCTAGCCACCGCCTCTGCGATCGCCAATGGTATGGGCAGAATGCGAGAGGTGTTGCGCACGCACATGTCCACGAAGACGCTGTACCCGCCACCTCCTCCTCCATCCGAAGCCGAAAACAGAGGTGATATCCCCAGGTCGTGCGTACCCGTCCAACTCAATTACGCTATCCGTCACGGCACGAGGAATCCGACGATGAAGGACATCACACGCATCGTCGACACACACTCTCGACTGCTGGCATCCCGCAGTGCGGCGTCAGAGGCGGCAGTGACGCGCACGGCGTGGCTGGAGACGTGGACGAATCCGTATCCAGAGGAGACGGCGGCAGGGCTGGCCGACGCAGGGGTGGCTGAGCTTATCGCCATGGGCCAGCGACTGCACGCGCGCCTTGCAGGCGTGTCGCCATCGCATTTCGACGCCAGTAAGTTCGCGTTCGAACACACATGGAAGATTCGCACTCGACAGAGTGCCGAAGCCTTCGCCTTCGGTTTCTTCGACGGACTGCAGCCGGTTTTCTACGATACCGCTCCGATCGGCGACGACCAAGTGCTGCGCTTCTTCGACAATTGCCCAGCCTTTGAGATGCAGATCGAGCAGAACAAAAGCGCTACTATTGAACATCGCAAGTATCGTGATAGCGAGCAGATGATGAAGAACTTGGCCACGTTCCGACGACTGTCGGGGTTCCCGAACGCCACGCAGAAGGATTTGGAAGCGGCCTATGCTGGCTGCGCCTTCGATGTGGCTGTTCGTGGCGTCTTAGATCAGTGGTGTGCACTGTTTGACGACGAAATGCTGCTGGCCATGGACTATTTCCAGGATCTCAAGCACTTTTACCGGAAAAGCCACGGCCACGCACTGGCCTTTGAGATCGCGGCACCATTGCTGCAAGATCTCTTCCACTCAATGAAGCAGCGGGTGGATGGCTCAAGCGCAGTTGAAGGTCACTTCCGGTTCGCGCATGCAGAGACCATCCTGCCGCTGGCCGCGCTGTTGAATGTGAGCTACTTTGACCGACATGCGAGCGATCGCGAGGGCCACTTCCGCGCCGACACGCCGTTGGAATTGGCACTGCAGCGGAAGTTCAAGAGCTCGACGTTGGCTCCGTTCGCAGCCAACATCGGCTTTGTGCTCTATGAGTGTGCGGCCGAGGTGGAGGAAGCAGCGCCGACGTTTAAGGTGAAAACGTTGCTGAACGAACGCGAGGTGATCTTTTCCGAATGCAACGGCCAAGCGCTATGTGCATTCGAAGGTCTGGAACACATTTTTCGGCGATGGCTCTACGAATTCGACTTCCAGGAGCGCTGCTCAATAGCATAGCAATTGAAGATGACGTGCTGTGCCGTCATGTTCGTGCAGATAACGTAAGTTCCCTATGCTTTCTGTCGTATTGTTATTGCGTGTTTGGTATCCAGTAAATGCATTAAAACGGCGTGCTACAGCGGTCGGTGGCGACGCAAGGAGTTAGTCCAACTCATCCACTTCCGTATGACGGGGTGCTGGCGGCGCCATCGCTCGTTGCGACAGCATTGGCGCTGGTGGAGGCAAGAGGATCGCTGAGTTTTCGGTCATCTCTACCGATGAGGCAAGTCCTGGAGCTTCTAGCGTCGTTGATGGTGCCGCCATCTCACTCTCCATGTCAAGTGAAGGCGCGTTAGGTAGAGTAGTCAACGGCGCCTGCTCGCTAGTCTCCAGACTGAGCGGAAGTGGTGGTGCAACAGCCACAGGCGGCGGTGGTGGAGGCATCAACGTCACTGACGGAATAGAAGGCGCCTCGGACGACGACACCTCTTGGGTTTGGCCCGGCGCATTGGCCTTGAGCTCGGTTTGAAGTTCGTTGGAACCCTTGCTTTGTGTGCCTTCAGCCTCAGCGGTGGCGGTGGCAGACAGTGTCGAGTCGGGCGACGTGTACTCTTCTCCGATCCCACCAGTGCCAGCTTGAGATACCTGGAACGCCGCGTTGACAAAGGAATCTTTGCTTGAGAACCCACCAGCCCCCACAGTAGCGCACTGGTGAAGAACTTCCATGCGCCTTTCGTCAACCGGGATGGCAGCAGTTGAGTCAACGCTGGCTGCAGGACCCGAGACTTCGGTCTCGAGGCTTTGGTTGCTTTCAGTGGTCACACAGTCGTTGTTGTTCTCGCACGCTTCTGGCGGATTGACGACTGCCTCCCAGCGTCGTTCACGCTCTTTCTGGAGGAAGGCACAGTCTTGAACAGGCACGATTTTCTCACCGGAGAATGGATTGATCTCTCCTTCCGTCGACTCCTCGTCACCTTCAGGAGCCTCGCCCTTCCGCTTCCGCTCCTCTTCTTCGTGCTTCTTGCGTCGTCCTTCGATCATCATCTGCTCAAAGTACAGGAAGTTCTGCTCATCGCGCTCTTTCTTCTCGCGACGGATGGCATCCATTTCCTCACGCTCTGCCTCTTGCGCAGCCTTCATGTCTCCATTGGAGGCCTCCAGCGCTTTCCCCCAGGCCTCCACACGACGTCGCTCCTCGTCAAACACTGGTCGATCGTCCAGGTACTTGAGACTGCGACAGCGGTACACCAGTGTCTTCCGGTACTGTCGGATGTGCTTCACCACCTCATTGCCCTGTAGATACAACACCTTGAGATTGGGGAGTCGGGCCAGGATGTCCACGATCTCCACATCGTCGATACGATTGCTCTGGATGTCCAGCACCGCCAAGTTCGGCAGCTCCAGCACGTTCGCGATGTCCTTCGCACTGGTCAGGTAGTTGGCCTTGAACGCCAAGCTCTATCAAGTTCATACAAGAGCCATAGCAATAGATAAAGAAGCGTCAGAGCTGGCTGAGCAATGGGAGATGGAGGCCTTGAGTTCCGCACCGTTAGCTGCTTGAGGTGGCCGAGGTTCTCGATGCGGGTGATCTGGTTCTGCGAGAGGTTGAGCGTGTCCAGCAGCACTTGCGACTCGAGGCCTTCGATCTTCTGGATCAGATTCTCGTGGAGATAGAGCGTGCGCAGCAGCGTCTGGTGCTCTAGCCCTTCGATTCGGGGCAGGCCGTTGCCCTCGAGCCACAACACCTTCACACCCGTGTACTCGTCCAGGTTCTTGATGGTGCGGAAGCCCTGAATGCAAATAGGAGCACAGTCCAGCCGATTGGATAGCGCTCTTTCGACCGGGCAGAACCTAGCAGCATGTGTCGTACCTTGTAGTGGAGATAGAGCTTGTCGTTGATGGCCGGCGTCACGTACAGGTCGTTGTCGCGACACAGCTTCTTGAGCAGCGCCTTCTCCATTTCCACCATTTTGGGATCGTAGTGGTGCAGATACTCAGGCAGCGTTAATGAGGAGGCGTCTCCATATCCATTTCGACTGCGACTCTTCAAGTTCGATTGAAAGTTTCATACCGATAGCGGTGGTGATTGTCACAAACAGTTAAGTGATGCGTTATTTAACCCGAGTGATCTTATCTTCAAGCAACGCCTCCCGATCCGTTGCGCATTCGGCGAATGCGAATGCGCATGCCTTCCCTTCCTTGTCTGCGTCCCTGCACGTACATTGCTCAGGGCAGAGCCCAATATCCAGTAGTGTATCACCACCACCATGCTCGTGTCATAAATGAGAAGGAGTGCCTTGCCACAAGGTCATGACGCAAGATTCGTGCATTCAGGATGGGCAGCTAATGCGCCAGACACGTCGATCGCACAGCCATGTCCACCACTCGGCCAATCTCCCTATTCTATAGACTGGGGAAGCTGCCGTTAGGTCGCTCCGGGCGATGACGTGGCCATCCCAGCTCCACTCAACACCCAACCGTGGCTTGCAACTCCAACACCACGTCGAGAAAGTGTTGGCAACCTTCTCACGTCCCTCCAATAGAAAATGGAAGATCTTTCCTGAAGATATCGGCAACGGCATGAGCTAAATGAAGCGGTCAGTTGGTTGTTTGTTCCTCCAGTTGGGAGGGGTTTATTTGCTATTACAAGGCATGAAAAGGAAGAAGACGTGGGTTACATCGTGCAACCACCGGGAGCTACCAAAGCTGCACCGACTCGTCGTGGTCAACCACTTAGAGGACGTTGACGCAGTTCAGGTTGCGGAACGCCTGGTGCAGACGCGCGATCATCTCCTCCTCCGACTTGCGCACCCACACGCGCGGGTCGTAGTACTTCTTGTTCGGCACGTCGGCGCCCTCCGGGTTGCCGATTTGGCCCTGAAGGTAGCCCTTCTTGGCCTCGTAGAACTTGCGCAGACCGTCCCAGTACGCCCACTGCGTGTCCGTGTCAATGTTCATCTTGCACACACCGTTGGACACGGCCGTCTGGATCTCCTGCTCCGTGGAGCCCGAGCCGCCGTGGAACACGAAGAACACCGGCTTGGCCGACGCGATCGACTTCTTCTCCGCCACGAACTTCTGGAAGTCGCCCAGGATCTCCGGGTGGAGCTTCACGTTACCCGGCTTGTACACGCCGTGCACGTTGCCGAAGGCAGCGGCGATCGTGAAGTACGGCGACACCTCCGACAGCTCGTTGTAGGCCAGCAGGATGTCCTCCGGCTGCGAGTACAGGGACGCGTTGTCCACCTCGCTGTTGTCCACGCCATCCTCCTCACCGCCGGTGATGCCCAGCTCCACCTCAAGGATCAGACCCATCTTGGCCATGCGCTTGAAGTACTCCTTGCTGATGGCCACGTTCTCGGCCATGGGCTCCTCCGACAGGTCCAGCATGTGCGAGCTCCACAGAGGCACGCCGTTGGCGGCGAAGTACTCCTCGTCGGCCTTCAACATGCCGTCGAACCACGGCAGCAGCTTCTTGGCGCAGTGGTCCGAGTGGAGGATCACGGGCACGCCGTAGTGCTTGGCCATGGCGCGCACGTGGTAGGCCGCGGCGATGGCGCCGAGCACCGAGCCGTTCTGGTCCTTGTTGTCAATGCCCTTGCCGGCGAAGAAGGCGGCGCCGCCGTTCGACGTCTGGATGATGATGGGCGACTTGATGTCGCGCGCCGCCTGCAGAGCCGCGTTGGCCGTGCTGGACGACGTCACGTTCACCGCCGGGATGGCGAAGCTGTGCTCCTGCGCGTACTTGTACACCTTCACGACGTCCTCGCCGTTGAGGACGCCCGGCTGCACGATGTCGAGAAGACCCATACTGAGTGAAGAGAGGGGAGGTGGTCGGAGACTTGGGGGGTTCGAAGGAAGATTCGAAATGAGGCAACGGATCCTCCCTTCGCTTCCGCCATCGCGAGCCAAAGGCTCTGGGCCGCACAAGCCGCCGAGTCCGAGCCAAAACGCGGTGGATCTCGGCTGCTTGGTGCGGCAAACCGGGGGGGCATAGAAGCGAGGCGTGAAACCCACCCGTGCATTTCATTTCGGACAAACCCGACCCGGCCCACCCGTTTCTTAGACCGCAAGTTGTGTGCAATCAAACAGCGCGGCGGGTTTGGACTGGGCCGAGATGTGAGCGAGGACAAAGCCCGGACAGCGACGACCCGTTGCAGGGAGCTGACGCGGTTTTGTCACACGAACCCATTCGGGTTGAAGAAAAATGCGAGCCAAAACCCACTGCGATCTATGCAGCGCGCATCAGACGGCTGGTTACTAAAGCGAAGTGGATGGCCTCTGTGAACGCATTGAGCAAATCAGGCGCGTTTCTCTGTAATTCGCCGCCCGCGAGACGTCTGCGAACGGCGACGCATGGCAATCCGCGGCAATAGGGCGCTAGTGCAGACTCGTGTGCATGCAAGCTCGGTCATGGACGTTAGTAAGCGACAACATGCACGTGTTTCTTTCCCCCTCCTCCTCCTTCAGACATTTGCACGACTGGTTCTCCCGCTTGTTGCCTTCGAGTGGGTTTAACATGGGCGGCGCGCAATACGCAAAGACAAGCAAGCAATAAGCGAAGCGTTGCGGCCCCACAACAGCGCCGTGCTTGCTCGTCGGTCCCTCCTGGCGCATCAGTGACGCGACCGCATGGGGTGATCGAGTGTCAAATGTCTGAGATTCATCCTGTCGACGCTGATGTCACAAAAGGATGTCATTAAAGCGGGACAGTCCTACTTTCGTGTGCGTTTCACCTTTTCTTGTTTCGAGCGCAGACGTTTCACCGTCTTTTGCGCTTTCTCGCACGATGGGTGCGCAATCCGGAATCTACCGTCCTCACACGAATAGAAGACCCTTTGCTTCTTCCCGCTGTGTCGCAACTCGCGAAGAACGTCAAGCGGATCGAGTCGCGCGGGACCTTCGACCGGAAGAAGGCAAGAAGCTCGCTAGGCGCCTCGCCACGCGAAGCCAGACAACCTCAGCAGGCAGCACAGACAGAAGACGCCCAGTAGTACGCGAGTACAGCACCCAGTCGCGCCACCATGCCGCTCAACATGCCGTACCACTCCACTATGGACAAGGAGATCGTGAAGGCCGCCACGATCTTGGACTCTTGCTTCCGCTCCACGATCGACGCAGACAGCGCCATCCCGGCCGAGATGATTCAGAAAGCTTCTGGTCTGGCCTTCCTCACGGTCGTCAAGGCCGGCATGATCTGGACGGGCAAGCTGGGCACGGGTGTAGTCGTCGCTCGGCTTGAAGACGGATCGTGGTCGCCGCCGTCGGGCATCGGCACGGCCGGCGTGGGTTTCGGCGCCGAGATTGGCGGCGAGATCGTGGACTTCCTCATCGTGTTGGGGTCGCCCAGCGCCGTCAAGACCTTCAAGAAGGGCACGCAGGTGTCGGTGGGGGCCGGTCTGGACCTAGCGGTGGGTCCCGTCGGCCGCGCCGCCGGCGCCAGTCTGAACGCCAGCGGCGGCGGCATCAGCAGTAATTACACGTACAGCCACGCCAAGGGTGCGTTCGCCGGTGTGGGGCTGCATGGCTCCACTATCATGATCCGTGGCGACATGAACAGCCAGTTCTACGGCCGCAAAGTCACTCCCATGGAGATTCTGAGCGGTCACGTGGATCCACCCGCCGGCTCCTGCGACGTTCTCTTCGACTCCATCCGCCGCGCCTGCAACCAAGATGGAATGAACGCGGACACGACGAACTATGGCTCGGATCGCGCCAGCAGCAGCAGCAGCGGAGGCTACCGTAACAGCAGCAGCAACAGCAGCAGCTACCTCAACAACACTATCGCGCCGGACGCGACCGACCACGCCGCCGCCGCTCGTGCGTCCTTCGCATCCACCGGCAGCTCGTCGTTCTCCAGCCGTCAACAGCGGACGTCCTCGTCGTCTTCGGCTTCGGCGCTGCCGCCGCCCAGCACCTCGCAGGCGGATCCCGACGACCCGCGACTGCGTCGCTATGGGCAATACAAGTCCGAACGCGAGCTGTACGCGCAGTTTGAGCAGCGGAAGAGCGGCAGTTTCGGCACCCCCCCGGCCGCCGCCATTGCCGCGCAGTCCATGCACGCGCATCCGACCAATCCGTCGCTCAAGTACAAATCCTACCCTGCGCCGGCCCCCAACGCGGCGTACACGGCTCCGCCAGAGGCACAGGCCATGTACAATTCATTCGTGAAGCCCAGTCCGGCGCCATCGCAGCAGCAGCCCGTGCCTCCGATCCCAGGCGCCGCTAAAGGAGCCGAGATGAAGGAGGTGTATGCGAATGTGATGAACTTCGTGCAGACCAAGTGCCCGTACGCGAACCTGCAGGCGTTCAAGGACAACTGCCGCCTCTTTGGTCAGGACGCCATGTCGCTGGACGCGTACTTCAGCTACTTGCTGTCCATCTGCTCGCACCCGCAGATGAAGGAGCTCGTGCCGCAACTCGTGCGTCTATTGCCCACGCAGGAGAAGCGTGAGCGGCTCTGGGTGCGTTGAACGATCTGTAGATGCTGCAAAAATTGGCTGCTTTGCTTGGGTTTTGATTGTCTGACGAACTCACGTGTCTTGTGTTTCTGTAGACGCTGTATGTGCGTGAAGTGTTGCTCATCAAGATCTAAAGGCAGAGCACGGACTGGCGTTGCTCTTTACGAGGAGAGGAGGAGGCGACAAGAGAAGGAGGCATTAAGAAGCAGGAGAGACGACGACGACGACGACGACGACGACGATGATGATTTGGTATCGACAACACAGAAGACGAGGAAGCAACATAAGGTCGCATTGCTCATTGCGATGTGTATCAGGCTGAAGTACGGGGCATCCGCTGTCTGCGGGTGCGGCCTCCCACTTTTATATGAGCGTGTGTTTTGCTTTTCTGAGCAGATCGAGTGACGTGAAGCGTCGCGTTCTCCTGGTGCTCAAGCTCCTTTCGCCGAAGGTTTTTGTTTTGCTTTGCTGATCGATTGCTGTGGATTCGTTCCCTGGGTGGTCATGATCCTGACGCAAGAGGAGATCGACGCGTGTCGCGAGTCGTTCGTCCACTTCGACAAGGACGGCAGTGGCACGATCGACAAGTACGAGCTGTCCAAGGTGCTGGAGGCCATGGGTCAGAAGCCCACGGACGAGGAGCTCTTCCAGATGATCGCCGAGGTGGACAACGACCACAGCGGCGAGATCGAGTTCGCCGAGTTCCTGCAGGTAATCGAGGCGCAGAAGCTACGGGCGGCGCAGTTCGACGATGAGTCCGACTTCATCGACGCCTTCGTGGCTTGCGGAGGCAACGAGGACAAGTCCGGCCACGTGGAGCGCCGCATGCTCGTGCAGCTCATCAAGAAGGACTTCGGGCTGCCCATTGATATCGACCGCATGCTGGACGAGCTGGACACAGATGGCAGCGGCGAGATCGAGTACGAAGAGTTCAAGGCGCTGCTCTCCTAGGAGAGCGAGCAGCCACGTGAGATTGATTGATCTCTTCTCGTTAATACGACTATCTACTACTGACTTTCTGAGACGAACAAGCCAAGCAATGGGCGCATACAGGGGTGAAGCGCAAGCAGACGGAGGAGCTGGGGTCTATGATAGGGAGATTTTGCTCTGGAAGTGCATCTTCTTGCGCTGTCGCTTCTTGGCAGGCGCTGCGACGGGCTCATAGCCGCATGCTTCGCATTGCGGACACGTCGACTCGTTGAGTAACGTACACCTCGAGCACTCCCATTTGCTGGCGACGTCGGCCGTCTCGACAGCGTCCACGATCGCTGCAGCGTCGCCATCGTTCGCATTGGTGTCCACTTCGATCGACTCTCCTGCCGTCGTGGCCTCATCGACCTCATCCTCGTCGCTGCGAGCGTGCTTGCCCAGACTTTCCCGCTTGTTGCCTGCCTCCACTTGGACCTGCTCTTCTTGTCCAGCGCCATTCGAGACCGTGAGGTCTTCCGTGGCGCTCTGGAACTCCGAAGCCGCGTCAGGCGAGAAAAACGCCGGGGCGATCGCGCGCTTGGCCTTGGCCCTCGTCTTGACGGGCGTCGTGGTCTCGCCGTCGCCGGACAGATCCACTACGACTCCTTCTCGATCGGCTACAGCCCGGGCAATGTCGTCCAGATCGTCGTAGCGGTTGGGAGGTGACAGTTCCAGCACGAGCGGCGAAGGCGGCTGCACCCGGATCTCGTGGGTCACAGAGTTCACGTAGAATTCCTGCTTGGTGCTCGTATCCAGTGCGCCGAAGTGGCGCCACACGCCCACGGACGCCGCGTCCTCCTCCGCGGAAGACTCTCCGTCACCTCCAGTGGGTATGACTGGAGGTGTTGGCTCCGTGGGCGTGGGCGGCCGCTTGCCGGCCTTCCGGTCTGCAATACCCTGTCGGAGCTTCTCGAAGTTGGCGCGCATCTGGACTGACACACCCGTCGCAGGCGAAGCTGTGCCTGCTCCGCCAGTATCGCCACTGCTGGCATTGCTGATGAATTTGGAGGCCTCGGCCTTGGTCTTCTGCTGCATGCGCATGTGATGATTGCGCGTTACTTCTTCCCGAAGCTGAGCCGCGCTCTTCGGGTTGCACGAATCCGCCTGCGCATTCACCAGCAGCACGAACTACACACAACAGAGCAGAGCAAAAGGACGACCCGTGAGTGATAGGACTCAATCGATCCAAGCGATAGAGCGGCAAGAGAGAGCACGGGCGCTGTGGCCCACCTCTTTGTGAATCTGGATGATCTCCTCGCGGTTCTTCGTGGATACGCGCACGCTGATGGCGTCCAGCAGCTTGCGCACCTCCTTGTCGCGCATAAGGCTGTAGGACACGAGCGGCATGCGTTCCAGTTTCTCTGTGGCCTTGCCGCTGGTGCCTGCGCTTCTCCGCGGCCTCGCTCCGCTCTCCGTGCTCGGCGTGGACGTGGTCGACGTGGTCGCGCTCATCCCTTGCAGACGCTGCAGCAACGCAGGCTTGTTCTTCTCGAAAAGTAGCGCCACATGTTCCAACGCGCGGTTGGCGACGAGCTCACGTGGCGTACAGGGCTGCTTGCACTGCGGACAGCAGCCGTGCGCTCCCTTGCTCTGTAGGAACCGCCGCACGCAGGCGGAGCAGAAGGTGTGCGAGCACGGTAGCAGCACCGGCCCGTGGAAGAAATCGCCGCAGATCTGACAGCGCAGATGCGTCTCCATCTCGCGCTGCGCCTCGCAGTCCGCGGGCCATTCCCACTCATCCAGAAGCAGGAGAGGCGCCGGCGAGGGCGACGCGGCGTCGACGCTTGAGCCCCTGCCCTTCATTACTGGACCCACAGACCACGGGATAAGGCGTCAAGACGTGTGGGGAGCCTAGATAGACAGCGAGTGCGGCTAAGAGAGCCGTGGATGGAGCCGCGACGACGAGGCCGCGTTGAGGAGCAATGCCGCCTCCCGCCACGATAACAAGTTGGTTAATGGTTTTGGCGCCATGCCGATACCGGTACCGCTTGCATGTCATGCATGTGTTCGGTGATTGCGTCGGTTCGGTACCAAATATCGGTACTGAGATAACCGGTTTTGATGATGGAACCGCGTGTACCGGTTTTCACTTGTACCCATGACCCAAAATACGGAGAGCGTAGTTTGGGCGTCATGTCTTGGGTGGAGGCAAAAGTGAGCGCATTTTTCTTGGTGCAACGAAGGAGGCGAGAACGATGGCGAGCTTCTTGATGGCGTTCAACGCGCGGTTGGCAACGTACATGCAGGAGCTGAAGCGGCTGCAGGAGAAGAACAACACGGAGCGCGCCTTCCAGCCCACGTTCTGGCTGCAGCACCCGGATTTCGCACTCGCGCGGGACGTCTTTGTCGCGGTAACCGCGAGATTCCTTGCACCGAACGCAAACGCTCAATGAGTTCTTAGGCCATTTACCTAACTGGCTGCGGTATCAATGGCTGGCGTGGCTGTAGGCGACCGGCTCCATTGGCCATACCGTGACCAAATTCTCGCTGGTGTACAGCAAGACGCCGTCCAAGGAGGAAGGCGCGAGCATCTGCGAGGCCATCGAAAAGCCGTGCGAGCAACTGCTGGACGCCACGAAGGTGGCCTTGTTCTGCGGCGCCGGGCCGTCGCTAGCCACGGAGATCCTCAACGACGCCTTGTACGTGTCTTTGCGTTTGAATGCCTTAGTCTCCGTTTGATTTCTGTAGACGTGGAGACTGATGATGCTGATCCGGATTTGTATCTTCCATTAGCCGCTTGATTAAGAGCGTACAAGACCTGGGGAAATGCATTGAGCATGGAGATCTGGCTCATGTGCCGCAGTTCACTGGCCGCGTGTGGGAATACTCGACCGCTCGTGTGTCCAAGTCCAACTGCATCGCGTCCAAGCGGAGCATGTTGCAGGTACCGATCGATGCTCGTAAATATCTGCCACTTTGCTCCGTTTTGCGCTGATTGACCATCTGTATCTTTCACATTGTTGCCAGTGCGTTACGATGCTGAACTCCACTGTCGAAGAGCTCAAGGAATTCTTGGCCGAGCAAGACGAGGAGGGCGACGACGACGGCCAAGCCGCGGCGCTGGATGAAGTGGAACTGGACGACGATTTTGCGTTCGACTCGAGTCTATCTGCCGAGGAGAGGGTGCTGTTCGAGAGCGGTCTGAAGCTGCTGTCCATGTGCGCCGCCATCATGAAGCGCGGCGTGCTCACTGTGAAGAAGCTGACCATCACGAACGACCAGGCGGCGTTCCTCGAGTGGACGGCGCAGTTGGACGTCAGTTACACGGCGGCGCAGGACGCCATCGTGGACTTTGGCGCCGCTCTGTACCCGCCCGTGGGCGTGGAAGAGCTGTCCGAGGCTGTGAAGGCGCTGGAGGCGTCGGCGTCGACCATCTTGGCGTGTCTTTCGGTGCAGCCCGAGCTCTCGGCCGCCGACGAGGACGCGCTGCTCCTTGGGCAGGCCGCGTTTGACAAGCAAGTGACTACCGTGAAGGCCCAAATAGAAGCTTCCGAATAAAGCGCTTTTCCGATGGTGTATAATACATGTTGTCAATGCTGTTGTGGTTTTTGGTGGGTTGCAAAGTGATGCTTGACGACCGAATCTCTCGCCGCTCAAAAATGGCGGAGCAGCTTCAAGCAGCGATGGCGGCCGACCTGGTGTCCGGCTTCTCGATCTGGGCCGTGCCGGAGGACCCGGCGGTGCAGGAGCTCAGTGAGGTGGTCGAGGAGTACGCGGCCAGACTGGAGACGCCGGCGTTCTTGCCGCACATGACGGTCTTGTCTGGGGTGAAGGTAATGCAGTGACGATTGCCCGCCACTTTGGCCACTTGCGCGGCGTTGCCTGCTATTCGCGAAGCAGCGCCTTTGTCGCTTTGGAGCATTGGAGGAGTCATGCCACTACGGTAGCTGATCGATCTGCTGTTGGCTCGCTCCCACCTGGCGAGTCACCAGGGATGGCAAGCCGAAGAAGCGGTGGCCAAGATGAAGGAGCTGGCCGCGTCCACGCGTGCTTTGGAGGTCGAGATCCAGACGGTGACGTTCAAGGTAAGTAAGTGATGCCTGGTACTGCCGAGCATCGAGGCACCGATGCCCTGCACTATCACTGCTATTGTTCGCGTGGCATAAGGAAGAGGTTGTACAGGGTGGATTCATCTTCGTTGGACACGTTGCTTGCAGGAAGGACTGTACTTCCAGTGCGTCTTCGGGCTGCTGGTGGTGACGAGTGAGCTCACACGAGCGCACGGACGCGCGAAGGAGGTAGGCTCATGCACAGGAGGGCCTGCATCGCCATCCAAATGACGCAAGTGTAATACTAGTAGGCAGTCAGCTTTGCTTGCCTCAGCCACGTTGGCTGGCGGCTCCGCTGGGAAATGGAAGGCCGCCTGGCTTCTCGACCCAGCTCTTGCTGTGCGCGCACCTTACGAGTATCACATCCCTTGTCTGGCTGGCTCTCTGTAGGTTTTCAAGCTCGAGCGAGACGAGGAGTTCATGCCGCATGTGAGGTGAGGAGTGATACGCGCACCCTTTCGATCAGATGGCGAGAAGGCTTGCAAGAGGAGAGAGAATGCGGACGGGTACGAAGTGTGTGGCGGGGAGTTGGCTGATCTGACGGAGTGCCACTCGTCCGTGCTCCGTCTGCGTGTGGATCCCAGTTTCATCTACGGCGACTTGGCGACCCCCGCGAAAGCGGAGCTGGCGAAGGAATTACGGCCGCGACTGGATGGGAAGCGTCTGAAGGTACGCACCGCCGCGCAGCAGCTAGCTGGGCGCCTCGCAAGCCTTGCCTGGTTGCCAACCAGACGGATCGGCCAACAGGCTGACGAACTTGCGCTGTGTCCGCGGCAGTTGGGCAAGCTGCAGCTTTGGCGCACGCTCGGCTCGGTGGAGACGTGGGAGATGGTGGCGGAGCTGCCGCTGCAATAGACGCGAGGCGAGGACTTCCAGCGGCGCGTTCCGTTGTTTTAGGACGGCCAAGCAGCGAAATATCCGCCGAGGACGCATGTTTACCGACGAGGTGGCGATCATTTAGCGAGTCGTGCAAAACGCCGGCAGTCGCACTTCAACCCAATTTGCCTCACTTCCTGCGCCATAAAACGTGAGTGTGCAAAAAACATTACAGCGGCTGATAGAGCAATCATGTTGCTATCGTGCGATTGGCTGAATTTTGGGCCCAGCTTGCGTCTCATTCGTCAGAAGTGGACAATCGGGAAGTGAGGTAATCTGATCCATTCAGAGGCTCTCGCGGATAGTTTGTACGTTTCGACGCAAAATGCAGCACGCAAACATCTTGGCTGACGTTCGTCGGGCAATGCCTGTGCACGCAATGGAAAGACCACGAGCACTTTGCCGCCATTTCTATATGCATCCAGTAAAGAAACGCTAGCTTTAGGTGGCTGAGCAGTTTTGGCTCGGCTCGCAGATCCCTAATGCGGATTTGCACAGCTGCGACGTAAATTGCGATCAGAAACCGCTGGCTCGCGACGGCGCGAAGGTTTTCTGGGTATCTGTGTGCACGCGAAGCAGGTGCAGGCCGATCCACGGGTCGATCTTGAACCATTTTTTAACAAAAAGCTGCGACACGACGATATGCTAATGTGTGAGGCTAATTCGTCACTCCTCATTTCTTTTTCTTCTTTCCCATGTCGCTCACTTGAGATGAGTATGCCGGTTCGTTTCTTGCCCACTCGTTTCTTGAAGCCAGCCTCAGTTTTCGCAGACGAATTACGGTCTCAACGTCCGCAACCACCAGTGAAGCCTCGTTTTCGCATGTTACTCGCGACGAATTACAGCTAATTCCAGCAGCTGTTGGTTCCACAGACGTAATAGAATTCCCTGACGTCTTGATTTCACGGTGTGCTGTATCGTCACTTTCGGGTCTTCTGCCACCGATTATTTGCGTATTATGCGCTTTGCGTTAGGGTCCATAGACGGTTTCCTTCGCTTTCGCGCAAAACCCCATCTCAAATGCCACTTTTGCAACCGTGTTCTGCAAACGGAGCAGGAAACGCTGTCGGCCAAATTCGCTTGGATTTCGCCCAGGTCGTGGAGGCGCGTGGCGTTTTGGCGGCGGAAGAGAAACGCGGATAGCGAGACGTGCCTGAAGCGATCGCCTGCGCTGCCAGGTTCTTTCCCGTGAGTTTATGCGACCACCCCGCCCAGCTGGAGCGCTCCCCTCCCTCCGTCCCTCCTGCCCCCTCCCCCAACCAGCCCGCGGCCTATACTGAGATCCAGTTTATTGCCACTCGCAGAAGCCTGCCGCCGCCAGTTCGTCCGTCCATCGGCGCTTTTTAAGTCGTTCTTCTCTGTTTCGCTTCGTGCCGGTAAGTTCCCCATTTTTGCAGGCTCGCGCACGTGGTTGCGTCGGTTTAGGCTCGACGTTTATCCGCCACCTCGGTCGTTAGCTACACTTCTTCCTCTGGCCTATCCTCCCCTCCCGTTCAGTTTGCGTTGTTGCATGCCCGCGCGTATTCATCCCTCTTTAAACGGAGGCGGAGGTGCAAACGCAGCTGAACGGCAACCGAGGCAAACGCCCAAAGCAGCGGACGCCTCAAACAGAGGGGAGAGGGCGAGGGGATCGCCTCAAAGTAGCTCCTCGCCAGTCATGGCCAAGTCGGCCGCGACCCACCAGCTTAATGCTCACGCCTTCGGCTCTGCTCCCTCTGCTTCTGCTTCCTCCAGCCCGGCCTCCTCTTCCTCGGCTTCTCGACGCGTCTCCAGCAAGGGCAAGCTCCCGGCCAGCCCCAGCTCCAGCCCCGGCCACCACCCCAAGTACAAGAGCGACGTGGGCCAGTTGGTGTACTACTTCCTCCGGGAATACCCTCCAGCTCCGACTGCTTCGACGCCTGCGATCCAGCAGCACACGTCCGCCCCAGGCGGCTCGGTGCTGACTCCGCGCGAACCTCAGCCGGAGCCCTCGGCCTCGCATCACAGCCATTACCACAGTCGGCGTCAGCACCAGCACCAACTGCAGCTGCGTCAGCGCCACCGAGCCATGCCGCGCCAAAAGGACACGAAGCGGATCGACCCCACGCGCGTGCGGGCGGAAGGCGAGTCGCATACGGTGTTCAAGGCCAGCGGCAGCCCCATCATCAGTCCGCGCTCCATCCGCCACTGTCTGGAAGAGCCGGAGTTCGATCTCAACGGCAAGCCGCGGCGAAAGTCCTCGGACGGAGGCGTCACGTTGCCGGCGCGACCGCGAGTTTCACGTGAAGATGCGCTGGTAGCCGCGGCTGCCAAGGCCGCTCAAGCCAAAGAGGAGCAGGCGGCGCTGGAGGCGGAACAGTCCATGTCGGGGTATACGGGCGTGCAGCTCGTGGTCCACCGTCTGCTCTCGGCTCATACGCATACGTTGGCGCAGTTGGGGATCGAGCGAGCGGACTTCCCCAACACGCGACTGTCACTGAAGCAAGTGGAGACTCTGTTGGGCCCCGTGGTGGCCATGTGCAACGTGATGCAGCCCGTGCACTTCGGCATCCACGTGCCGACGCCGGAGATCGCTCGTACTATGAACGACGTCCACTACTGGAAGCTGTGGGAATCCGACACCATCGACATCGGCATCTTCTTCATGCCGCCCAACAGCGTCATCCCCCTGCACAACCACCCGGGCATGAGCGTCGTCACCCGAGTGTACGTGTCACTATTTGGTCTGGTTGTTTTTGAGTACTCCTTGTTTTGTGATTCTGACGAGATCTGAAACGTTCTGTTTCTTTTATACTTCAGATTGTATGGCTCGGTGAACGTGACATCGTATGACGTGGCATCGGAGGAAGACGCCCGACAGGTGGAAGCGGAAGGAGAAGCCGTCCCCGGCTCCAGTTCCGAGTACGTGGGCTTTCTATTGAAGGTGGAAGAGGAAGGAGTTTGATGTTCTAATTTCTAGATCTTGTGCCTGATAGATCGGCGGATGCGGAGACGAAGGGGTCCGTGTCGTGGGCTCGCGTTAGTCGCGAGGGGCAGTATGTGGGGGAAGGCACGATGTGGCTGGACCCTCGTCGCTTCAATCTGCACCAGATCCAAGCCAGTTCTGATATCGGTTGTGCTCTACTGGACGTCATGGTGCCGCCTTACGACAAGTACGTAGTTCAACATCTGAAAGAGTCTAAACCTCGCTTGAGTGACTAACGCTTGACCATGTCAATCTGCCGTTTGCAGTGCCAACCGAGACTGCCACCACTTCAAGATCGTGGAGGAGAAGCTGCTGCGGAACGAGCGGATGGTGAAGATGCTGGAGTCCATCAAGCCTGACAACCACAACGAGCCGGTGACTCCTCCGAACGGCACGGCGCCTTCGTCGCCGACGTCATCGTGAGTCTTCGGGGCTTCGTAGACGTCACGCTGGCCTTCCAGACGGACGTAGACCTGGTCGAGGACTGAATAACCCAGCCCAGTCGAGCCAATCTCCTGTTTGTCGGCATCACCCGAGCTTGGCAAGACGAAGTGACGACGAAGGAAGAAGACGGAGGCCGAGGAGAGGCAACAAGCCGGCTGGGGATTATTATTATTGGATTTTGGTGAGTGGAAGCGAACGACGGCCTCTCCGTTTTGGTGTTTTGGCTTGGAGAGACTCGTCCCCGAAGCTTCAAGCGGCTCCAGTATCGAAGACTCGAGAGACAGCGGACTGGAGACGAAGAAAGAGACGGAAGCAGTAAAGGAAACAACAAGAATGTGAAATGAAGCCAACCGAGAGAGTGCCACGAGCTGTCGAGTGTCTGTTATGGAAGGTGCGTCCTCTGTGTCTTGAGTGCCTTCTCCACTTATTAGTCTGTTAAATATGGGGCTTGAAGGCGAGGGTTCCGTCTATAACTGCGTGGTGCTGCGTCTCGGCTCGACTGCGGCGTCTTCGTCTTCAACTAGCGCGTCGCAGAGGCTCGAAGCTGGCGTTAGGGTGGTCTTGGGCGTGTACTTGAAGGCGCTGAACTGAGTTCGCAACGGCACGTCATCTCTCCCCAGGGCTTGCAGCACTTGGTGCTGGAGCTGCTCGTCCATGAAGCCCAGGAGCTTCCGCACGCAAGAAAGCGTCGCGATCTCCGCGTCTTCCGGTCCACCGTTGCCTCTCACAGCTCGACCGAAGTCCTGGCGATACCACTCGAAGATTCGCGGCAAGACGATGACGTTCGAGGCTTCGCGGACCTCCAAGCGGCTGTGAGCGCTGCTACGCTGTAGCATACAGCTTAAGACGGCATTCAGCTGGTCGTGGACGCTCTCCGGCTCAAAAACCGCGACTTCCTCGCTGTTGCTATGGTTCAAAACCAATGCCAGGCTCACTCGGAAGTCCGGATGGGACAGACCCAGACCCTCCAGTCGACTTGAACCGGTCAATACATTCTTCAGCTTCAAGTGCGGGAGCTCAGCCTTAGGCATCCGGGCTCGGAGGATCACGTGCTCGATCTCCGCCAGCGACAGACTCAACTGCTCGCCTTGAGCTCCACGGCGTAGTCCGTAGCACATCCGAGTGAGGAAGTGCGTCCATTGACCTTTGCCTCGTGGAAACCCATGTGCGATCATGGCGTGGGCCAATACAGCATGGTACAGGTTAAGGTAGAAGGCGAGCTGCTCTTCATGCGAGCCTTCCTCGTGCAACAGCTGCAGATCCACGGCTCTCAGAGCGCTGGCGTCGTCCAGAAACGCCAGAACGTGAGTCACCGACAGCTTCTGAGCGTTGTTGAGGATGTGAAGAGCGCGTTGAAGCGTCCGTTTCACGAGTTCCAATGCGTCGGCGACAGTAGTCGGTGATGCAATCACGCTCTTTTCATCGTCAGCACTTGCTCGGGTCTGCTGGAGTTGTGGGAACAGCGAACGTGAGTTGAGTTCCACCCGATTCGCTGGTCGTAACGCTGAGCTGGCAGCGAAGCAGATGTACATCTCGCCTTGCAATGACCGGGCGAAATTGGCTGGCGGATCGCAATGCTGTAGGATCCCACGTACCCACGCATCTCGGGCGAAAGCCGTGCCTACACAGAGCACGATCTCCTCCGCAAACGTGCGGATCTGCAGCCCGAAGGCGCCGTCAATCACTCCGTCAGCTTCTGCTACTGCACACGGCATAGCAACCGCCCGAGCGCCGATGACGCGGGTACAAGGCACTTGTTTGTCGGGACTGGAGGCGTAGGACCGATAGAACAGCAGTGTATCCTTGGTGAGCAGCAGCACTTCTTGGCGGAGGAGTGTGGCGGCATAGTAGCGGTACACCACGCCCTCGAACACCACGCCCAGGTCCTCACGGTCTCTTCGACTGAGATTCACGCCGAGGCGTGAAGGCGACAGCGTTGAGCTCGTCGTTCGCGTCTCCTGCAGTCGCGGACGTTTCGTGAGGCCCTTGTATAGCGCAGCTTGTGCTGCGATCAGTCGCCGGGCCTTGCCGCTTTGCAGCTCCTCGCTGCCGTCCTCATCGCCAGCCAAAGTGTCTGTGTCGCTGGAGTCATCGACCGTGGAGTAGGAAGGCAGGGAAGACGGGGGAAGCGGCTCCATTGCCAGTAATTGCAGCTGCTTCGCGACCTGTTGCGCCTCGGAGGAGATGGTACTGTAGCTGCCGATCCGTGAACGGCTATGGAAGCGCAGCTTGGTCAGTTCCGCGGCTGCTTTGCTGCTTCCTTGGCCATACCGAGTCTGCAGTAGCATCCGCAGGGAGTAGCTGCTCACAATGGCAAGACGATGGCGACGAGAACCGCGCACTTCCTCGCCTTCTTCCGTATCCAGCTCGTCCTTGTCCCTCACAGCGAAGACGTAGAGTACTCGACGGACATCGGACGCCACATCCACCTCCTCCAGCCAACACAAGAAGGAGAACGAGAGCTGCGAGAGTCTTCGCGCGTCCTCTCTTCTCACAAACGCCGCTTGTTCCTGTGCCAAAGCCGGGTCTTCCTCAGTCAATGAGCTAGCGTCACTCACATTCGTGCTCATCGTGCTGATCTCCGAGCCCAACAAGCCCAGCAGCCCCAGACTTCCCGTCGTCAGGGCTCGCCCGCCAGCTCTGGCTACTGCTCCACCCTCCTCCTCCTCTTCCCCTTCGACTTGATGGCGTCCATGATGGCTATACTGGACCTCGAAGGAGAAGAGATAGGCCTTATCCCGCTGGCGGTGGCTATCCGAAGGCTCCACCCCCATGGCCGCAGATCGAACGTCATACGCCACGAGTCTTAGTGGCAGCGAGTCGAAGAAACTCGCGAGGTCCATGGCGTTCAGGCCGCTGGGCAGATTGGCGGTCTCCCACCGCGTCAAGTCCACGTACATGGTGTGGAAATGGAACGAGTAGGTGGCTCCCACCACATAGTGTTCCGTGCCTAGCGGGGTCTGTCGTCGTCTCTCCCGGGCTTCCTCGGACTCCCCGAAGTCGCTTCGACCTAATGGCGGAGGCGTCTGGCCCTCTGGCGTCTCCACGAACTGGTCCACGGACTGATACAGCGGGAAAGCCACAGCTGGGAGCTCCTCAGCGGACCCGCCGGCCCCCGAACTGCCGAAACTGAAGGTCACGGCGCCCACTAAGCGTCGGATAAGACCCATAATAACGAGGGCCACACTGCGGGTGAATACGCCAGGTGCGATACGAGCTGGCAGCTCCCCGCCTAGATACACGGCGCCTTGTGGCGGCTGCTTGAAGCGCCCTTGCACTTGGATCCAGAACATGCGGCGCTTCCCGACGAACAGCTCCGAGTAATAGGGATCTTCTGGTTGCGTACGGACCAGGAATAGTGCTTGGCCGACGAACAGCTCCGTCTCGAAGGCAATAGGCGAGCGGGAGTTCATCTCCATCCGCTTTAGTGACTCGCGCCTAGTGTCGCCGTCTTCGTCCTCTTCGTTCAGTGCTGGTTCCGAGCCATCCGTGCGACTGCCGACGTCGCGAACGACGAGGCGGGAGATGCGCTGCCGTGCGCGTCGACGCTGCGCCGTCATCGCCTCGTCCTCCTCCTCCTCGTGACGCGTCGTCTCCGTCTGCTGTGACGCTTGCTCTGGGTCGTCGGCCGCTTCTAGCGCGGGTTCCAGGGCCTCGTCCCCCTCGGTGGATGCATCCCCGTCGTCGTCGCTGGCTGAGGCGGCGCTCCACCGCCATGCATAGTGGGGGACGCTCTTCTCGTCCGCTTGGAGCGGCCGCAAGACGCTGCGCAGCCCCGCCAACACGGCGGCGCCGTGCTCCAGCGCCGCGAAGAGCAGCAGCGCGCCGGCCAAGCCGTAGAGCCCCAGCATGTAGTGCACGGCGACGCTCAGCGAGGCCAGCACCGCCAGATCCGGGAGCATGTCTGCTCCGTCCGCCATGAGTGTACGTAGCTCGTCCGCTCGTCCGCTCGTCCGCCCGTCCGCTCGGCTGGAAGATCGAGTTGCGTTTGCTGCAAAAGTGCGTTTTTGGTTTGTGTTTTGTGTGGGGAAGGTGTGCGCCTCTTGGTCGCGGTTTTTGCACACGAGAGTGCAAACGGGGGCTTTTGCAAGCAAGTGAGACGGCAAAATGCAAAACGCGCGCGTTGCGCGGAGAGGGTGTTGCAAGCGGCGCGTGCGACTGCCGCCCCCTTCTGTCGTCCTTTCCTCGATCCGAAGCGAGGCGTTATGGAAATTGGCGGCCGAAGAAAGGAAAACGCCACAGATAAATAGGCAGAGAGAGAGGATGCAGGTGGGCTAAAAGTATCTTGCGCGGAGTATGCCTCTTCGGATTAGCGGTGGGCCAACCAACCCTTCTCGCGAAAAATATTGGAAGCCTGGATTTGGAACGCCAACAGAATCGTATCCTACAATTCGTGCTGGTGCAATAATAGTGCTCGTCCGAAAGTTAGGGAATGGAAGAATGCGCCGCTGCTTTTGCTCGAACGCTCGGTCTCGTTGCCCGGTCACCAGCGTGGGACCTGCATGCGCGTCTGCAGCAGCAGAAGGAGCTCAAGCTCGGGCCTGATATACGGCCGCAGCGACGGGTTGCAGGCTGCTCTCGGTGTCTTGCACTGGCGAGCGGCGCTGGCCATGTTGAAGAGGCAGGAGTGGCATCGGCTGGCCGCGGCGCTTCGCAAAGATATTCACGGTGGGTGGTTCAGTTCCGAGAGGATCCCACCCAGTTCGACGCCACCAGAGCAGGAGAAGCGAGCCAGAAGCCGTCACAGCCAGCGGGGGATCTGCGGCAGAGCCACTTGGTTACTTAACCGCACGGTCTCGGCCCTCTCCGGGAAACTTTCGGAAGTTTACGCGTCCGACCAGGCAGACTGATAAAACCTCGTCACCCCTGTTTACCCTTCTCGTACCGTAGACACTCGTTATTAAGGGTTCCAGCTCCCCTCCCCCCTTATTTTGGGCGACCCTCCGGCTATTTCCGGTTCCGTTAGTCTGCGCCAGTCCTTCCCGGCGGACATCCATCACTCGCCCCCTCACAGATCAATCGCCGCCTTCCCGAGCCGAAGCCCCCGCCGTCCTACCGCGTCCCAAGCAGCGCCGCTCCGCATGAAGGCTCGCGACGCCGCCTTCGTGGTGGACCACCGCCGCCAGCTCGGCAGCGGCCCGTCGGCCGCCAAGAAGGAGGACGCCAGCAGCAGCAGCAAGAAGCAGCGCGCCGCGACGCTGCATCTCCACCAGAAGACGGCGCTTTTCCAGCAGCAGCACGCGAGCAGCGCCTCCCCCTCGCCTCCCACCGGCGTGGCAGCCATGATGCTGCAGGCGCGCAAGGCCTCGGCAGCGGCGAAGACGCCGCCGTCGACTAAGAAAAGCGCTGGCGCCAAGCAACTGCAGCAATCGCGGGAGCGCGAACGCAAGGAGAAACTGGCGAGGAGCTCCGTTCAGACGGCAACCGCGGCCGGCGACATGCAGCAGGACAGCGTCAAGAGCCGCAACCACAAGCTGGTGCTGGCGCCGTCCACCGCCGCGTCTACTGCGTCGTATTGCGTGTCCAGTAACTTCCCAAGTTGGGGCAGCAGACAGCAGCGGAAGGGTGAGACGCCAGCGATTGCGACGACCGCGACGACTACTGCTCCCGATTCTGCGGTCACCGACCGTCTGCACGAAGAGATCTTGGCGTACACGAGGTACACGAAGGCCACAGTGGAGCGTATGGCTGTCCACATTGAGGAGATGATCGCCAACGTGCGGGAGAGCGTCCTGACGCTATGGCCGCAGTCCAAGGTGGAGACGTTCGGGTCGTACTCCACGGGGATCTGGCTGCCCAGTAGTGACGTGGACCTCGTGATTCTCGATGTCGTGGAGGTGAATGACGCGAAGCTGACGGTCAGACACCTCCGTGAACTGGCCAAGGTGCTGGAGACCCAGCCGTGGGTGGAGTCGCTGCTGGTACTGGACACGGCCAAGGTGCCTGTGCTTAAGCTCGTGAGTGCCGAGACCTCCGTGCCTATCGACATCACGTTCGAGTCGGCGGCCACACACAGCGGACTGCTGGCCCGTGACCTCATCAAGCGCTATGCCGACAGCATGCCGGAGTTGTATCCGCTGGCTATTGTGTTCAAGCAGCTACTGCGGGAACGCGACTTGAACGACGCATACACGGGCGGCTTGAGCTCGTACTCGGTGGTGCTCATGATCATCCACTTCTCGCAGCTCTGGCGGAACGGCGACCGCTGCTTCGAAGCCGCATCCATCTACGCCTCAGGCTCGCTACCGCTGGCGCCGTCCACTCTTGCGGCCAAGGCGCAGCAGGCCCAGAAGACGGGTCGGATACCAGCCGAGACGTCGCCGACCAAAACGCCGCAGCCAATTGCTGCTGCTCAGAAGGCGGCGACTCCGACCTCGTCCTACGCGGCGGTCCTGGGTCGTCCGAAGGCCGGGAAGCAGCAAAAAGCTGCGGCTACAGACGGAGAGGAGGCGCTCAGTTCACGGGAACCTACTACTCCGCCGCGGTTCAGCTACGCCGCAGTTGCATCGGGTATTGCTAAGGTGGAGAAGGAGAAGAGCGTCACGAACGCCCCGCCCTCCAGCTATGCCGCAGCGGTGTCGGCGCCGCCAGGATCGTCTTCGACGAAGGCTAAGACCGTGTCCACGACACGAAGCGCTCGTCCGCTGGACGCGATCAGCGTGTCCAGCAGCAACGCGGACACGGAGGACTCCAGCTCTTCATGCAGCCACTCGTCGTCGGCTCCGGACAGCGACGACGAGTCGGGCAAGGTGGTGACGCAGCCACAAGAGCCGCGCGTGTCTTTGGGGGAGCACACGCTGCTGCTGCTCGAGTTCTTCGGCATCATCTTCGACTACCGCAAGAACGGCCTGTCGGTGCGGGACGGCGGCTACATCTATCGGCTCGCGGAGAGCCACCGCGCGCAGCTGGGCAAGCCGGCGCTGGTGATTGAAGACCCCATCCACCCGGATCGCAACGTGAGCGCCAGCAGCTTCGCGTTCTCCAAGGTCGTGGCCGTGTTCGAGGACTCGTACTACGCGCTCAAGTACTTCCGCGCGTCCAAGTTCGCGCCGTCGGCGCTGAGCTGTCTGCTGAGCAGCTCCGGACACACGAGTCACGGCAAGGGCCAGACGGAGGCGGCGGTGGCGGCGGCTGCCGTCGCGACATAGCAATGTCGAGGCAAACGCACAGCAAATGGTGAAGCTGAGTGGAGTCGTCCATGTTGTACCAAGATTTGTGGATTTGAGCAGGAAGTAGGTAGGAATTGTAGTCTAGGGTGAAGAGAGGTAGTAAATTGCAACAGCGAGGTCGTTCGAGTGTCGTTAGCTCTCAAGCTGCGGCTTTCCAGATGCATATTGGTGGCTCTAGCCTCCTTCCAGGTCTCGCTGCCTATCGACTCGGTCTAATGTACGGGAGCCGCTCGGCCACGACGCGCGAATCCAATGGCGAACACCACGGCGGACGCGCCAAGCAGCGCGAGTCCGATGGCTTGTTGGTGCTGGTCGAGGAAATCGCTGGCGCGGTCGAGCCACGAGCTGGATCCGGTCGCCGTGACTGGAGAACTGGACGAGGCGGTGTCGACCGCTTCGTTGGTCTGCAGCTTCGACTTGCGCGGACTCTTCGTTCGTCGCGGACCCAAGTCTTCGATGTCGCGTTGCGCTGCGTCGATATCCGGCTTGTTCTTCAGCGCCAACTGACCGCAGGCGCCGTCGATGTCCGTGCCGTGGTTCTCGCGGATCGTGGCCTTGAGGTTGTACGGCTCACGCAAGATGGCGTGGAAGGCGCGGATGGCCTCGGGCTCTGGCGCGTGGAACTGCGCGCCCACATCTGTGGTGTTGTACGGGATCAGATTCACGTGCACCGAGCGGTTTTGCAGTAGCTGACCCAGCAGATGCGCCGTCTCCAGCGAGTCGTTCACGCCCGCCAACATGCAGTACTCCACCATCACCAAGCGATTCTCCCTGTTCACATGCAAGCAACAACACAACAGCCACACGTCAATCAATCGCCAGTCAACAACCCAGCCAGTCAGCCATCTTGACCACGTACTTGAGGGCCAGGTGGTCGTCGATGGCGGCCATGAGCTTGGGCAGCGGATAGGCCGTGGATGTGGGCACGATCTCGGCGCGCATCTCCTGCGTGGGGGCGTGGAGCGACAGCGCGAGACGCACGAGCGGCGCGTCTTGCGAGAGCTGGCGGATGCGGTGGATCACGCCCACCGTGGACAGCGTGATGTACTTGGGCGCGAGGCCGAAGACCTTGGTCATGGCGCGGATGGCCTGCAGCACGGCGTCGTAGTTGTTGAGCGGCTCGCCCATGCCCATGAACACCACGTTGCGGATGGGCGCCACGCGGTTGGCGTGCGCCAGTTGCTCCAGAATCTCGCCGCTGCACAGGTCGGCGATGATGCCCAGCGTGCCGGTCGCGCAGAACGTGCAGCCCATCTGGCAGCCGACCTGCGAGCTCACGCAGAGCGTGTTGCGGCCCGTGTGGCGCATGATCACGGCCTCGATCTCGTGTCCGTCCTGCAGCCGCAGCAGCAGCTTCACGGTGCCATCTGCCGACCGCTGTTCGGTGCTTACAGTCGTCGTGAAGACCGCGAAGTGCTCGGCCAGCAACGTCCGGAGCGCCTTGGGGATACCCGGGATGTCGGCGAACGTGTGCGTCGGGTGCTGCGCCAGATGCCGCCAGATCGACAGCGCGTGCAGCTCCTTGAAGCCGTGCTCCAGCAGGAAGCTCGGCAGCGCCGACTGGTCGAACACCGGCAGCGGAGACAGCGCGCGCTTCTTCACCATGGTCGAGGTCTTGTTGGCTTTGCTTACTGGTCGTCGACGTCGTTGCCTCCCACCCAGTCGAACATGTTAAACGGGTCGTTGGTGGTAACGACCTGTATCTGCTAGATATCAAGTTGGCTGCGCTTTGGCTTATAACGCATACGAACGATTTATTGCATGGAGTGATGTTCTTGTAAAGAGAGATTCCATTTTGCTGCGGGTTATGGAGGCGCGAACAGGTAGCGGCGGCGCCCCGAGGGCCTCGCTGGCGGGTTTCGTGTCCACGTCCGTGCTCACGTCGTCGGATGGGGTGCGCCTTCTTGCCAATTCGGAGTTGAGTGGCATCAGCGGCGTGTATGCGCCAGCGTCTCGCTAATCTTGATGTGAATGCGGACAGCTCTTTGGCGACAACGTGGAGGAGACGCGGGTGACGGAAGCGCCGGCGCCACGCGCAGAGGACGCAGCCGGCTACAAGCCGCTGTATGAGCAGCTGCAGGAGCTGCGTGAGAAGAAGGACAGCGACTGGAAGGAGAAGAACAACCCCTTCGGTGGGTTCTGGAGCGTGTATCTTCGTTGGTGTGCGTGCGGCGCAAAACTGATCAGGCTTCTGTGTGGCGCCGTGTTGTTGCGCAGCTCCACCCAAGGCGCTGGACGACGAGGACATCGAGTTCATCCGCGACCTGGAGACCAAGAAGGAGGACTTGGAGCGAAGGCGCCACACGCAGCACGAAGAAGACCTCGCTCAGTTCCGTACGGACACTGGCCAGCTTTCTTGCGTCCTCTTTCGACCTGGTGGCCGGAGCGCTGATCGTGGATACTGATCTTCTATCTTCTCTCTATCTGCATGCAGTGCTGGCACGAGGAACCCCCAAGACGGCGGCCGGCGCGGCGCTGACGACGCAGCACTTGCAAAAGTATCCGGCGAAGAACGATGTCAAGGCGGCGAATAAGAAAGTCGCCGTGGTGGTGCGCGCCAAGCGAAAGGCCGGCAGCGGCAACGGCAACGGCAAAGCCAACAAGACCCAATCGAAGCCGGCGGCGACGTCCAATACCCAGCAGCAACACAAGAAGAAGCAGAAAGTCGAGGAAGTAGCCGCTGCCAGCTCGTCAGCAGTGGAGAAGCCCAAGGCAAATGCTGCTGCTGCGCTTGGACTCGGACTGGTGGGGTACGGCAGCGACAGCGATAGCGACACTGCGGCGAGCAAATGATCCAGCGTGGCAATCATAATCACCGTGTTCCCGTTCTATTGTCACGGCAGAGCACGTCTGTCAGCATGTTGGTCAATGTCACATTTACAGCGATCAGGGAGGAGTCTATCGAAAGAGCGGCGGGGGGAAGGAACCTCCTGGTTTCGACGACGATTTCTGCTGGAGGCGACGCGGAGCAGCAGCATTCCCACTTGCGTTCGGGTTGCGGAGCGGCGGCGACGCCGCCACTAGGATGCGCGCAGCTCTTCGTGCCGGAAGCCGCTTCGGTCGATCCGGTGTGCGCATGACTACGGACGATGTCGTTACTCGGCGAGCGGCTGCACTAACAGCGGCGCCAGATCTGGGCGCGGGCGGCTGCAGCTTGCCTGCTGTCGATACCCCTGCGTGTTTTGCTACCAACGATGGTGTTGCCGTTCTCCCTGTTGACAATTGCTGGCCGGGATTGGATGCGCGTCCAGCACCTGGCCGAAGCAGTAGAGCCGATGAAGTCGCCTTCGCTGTCGATGGCTTGCCCGCTCGTCGCAGCAGATCGGTGTTGCCAGCTTTCCTAGCATTCATCAATAGCCGCGGCTCCCGCGAAGATGAGGAAGCGGTCGTGCTCTGTGCCTTTAACGGGCGAGAAGAGCCCATCGCTTCTAGAGACCTTGGAGTACGCGCACTCTTGGTCTCGGCTGCTGCTGCGCGCAAAGCGCCGTCGCTGCTGCCGCCGCCGCTGGTGCTACTACTGGACAGCCGCCTCGACTTTCGACGCTGCGAAGGTCGTTGCTTCTGCTGCAGTTGGTGAGGAAGCTGCATCTCCTTAAAGCATTGCGCTTCCGGGCGAGCGCGCTTGGTCGGTCGTTCTTGACGCAGAGCCGATAAGATGCTCTGCTTTCCAACAGGAGATGGTGACGAAGCAATTGGAGGCTCCGGTTGCTTCACCACTGAGTGCAACTACACAAGCATCACAACGACATGTGAGATCAGCCCCGCGGTGTAAACTAGGCAGTACAGGACGTATGGGAGGGATGGCACTTACAGCCGGTAACAGCGCGTTCTCATCATTCGGTTTGCTCTGATCGCCATCCCCCGATTGGTCGTCTTCGAGCTCGTAGGTTTTCAGCAAGTAGTGCGCCAAATCCGGCAACAACTTGTGCAACCGCGGCGCCAGCTCCCGTTGCAGGAAATGTTGGAACGGCGAGCGCTCATCCGCGTCTTCGTCCGCGAGCGACGGCGGATTCGCCGCATCCAGCAGCAGCGCCACGCGATCCAGCAGTCCGCGGATCTCCTTCCTCGCAGCCTTCCGCGCATCCTTCTTTTTCTTTGCCAGGGTGCCGTAGCGCAGCATTCGACACACGAGCTGCAACTGCAGCACGCGAACCTTGGCATCGCGTGATATTTGCTTACCGTTGACGGAGGCGTTCAGCTCGGGCAGCGCGACTACCAGAGCGCCGCCAGCCACCGCCAACCGCTTCTTGGCCGCCTTCAGTTGCTCCTTCTCGTTCGCCTCCGTTTGATTCGCCTGTTTGTCACCCGTATCGGCCGCAGCAGATTTGACACTCTGGACAGTGGCCCACCAATCGCCGCCCTCCTCGCTCAGCATGCAATCCAGGAACCCCAGCACGCCGTCTACTGGTGCATTGGGCGTCTGCTGGGCGGTAGCGGTGGGCGCAACCTCATCGACATCTCTCAAGGCCGCCACCTTGGCGTATTCCGCCCGCCAATCGCTCTCCTTCGTCGTCGTCACGGTGCTCATCAGTTTCCTATTTGTTTTCTGAATGGGTGTCATTCCCGCGCCTTTGGAGTCTCTGTGTCCGATCGAAAGAGAGTCCCCGCATTCAGCAACAATATTTTCTTCAATTTAACCTTATTATGTATTTTGATGAGGCATATATAACGGGACACAGAAAACGCGGGAAACATCCTGCCTGACCCACAATTAGCGCACAAGTGAAAGGGAAACCCACACATCCAAGGCAAGCTAACCATGGGCGACCGTGAAGAGGACGAAGGCGTGCAGGAGGCTCTGGAGGCTGCTCAACCGGAGATCGCGCTGCAGATCCGCAACGAGAAGCACCTGAAGCAAGTGGGCGTGGCGGCGCGGCGGCCGCGTGCGCGCGCATCCTGCGTGAAAGGTCATGCCGGCGAGGACACCAAGCAGTGGGAGCTCGTGCTGTACGCGTTCTCGGACTCGAGCGAACTGGCCAACCTGGAGTCGCTGCTGGTGCAGCTGGCGCCGTCGAAATGCTTCTTATCCGCGGATCTTGAGCAGACGCAGAGCGTGGGCGACAGCAAGAAGGTGCACGCGCTGCTGCAGACGCACGACGTGGGTGTGGTGTACATGAAGAAGCACGCATTCAGCGACGTGAGTGGGCTGGAGACCAACGTGTCTCGCCTGCTGGGTGCCAACTCAATGGCAGAGTATCAAGACGTGCTGGCGCCGCCGCTCGCAGCTGGTTCACTGGCCTGTGTGATCGATGCTCTTGGGCTCATGGCGGACGCTGAGGCCTTCGGCTGCTATGCGCTGACCGAAGGGAACTTGTCGTCAGCCATGCAGCTCGACAGTGCTGCCGTCTGGTCGCTCAATCTGCTTCCAGAGCCGAGCGCTACTAGTGGAGCGGTTCCGCGTTTCGGAGGCAGTGTGCTGGAGATTCTGAATCGCGGCAAAACAGCCATGGGGCGACGCCTGCTGGAGCGCTGGATCCGCCAACCACTGCTAGATGTGGCGCAGATTGGCGCACGTCAGAACCTCGTGCAACTCTTTGTGGACGAATCATCGCTCCGCATGGAGCTACTAGACGAGTGCATGAAGGCGCTGCCCGACCTGGGACGGCTGGCCGTCAACCTCGAGCGCAAGAAGCACGCCAAGATCGGCGATCTTGTGAGTGTGTATGATGCTGCTACAGGTGTCATGCCGCGCATTCTGGCACTGCTGCAAGGCATAGACGTTGGTGGAGATGAAGTTTTGGCAGGCCTGGTGGCTGAAAAGTTCACCGTGCCGCTGGACAAGATAATGGTGGACCTGCAGGGTTTCACGGATCTCGTAAAAGAAGTCGTGGACTTGGACAGCCGCCCGACGCTCGTGGTGAATGCCAAGCACGACGAGAGCCTGCAGGCACTGCGCGATGAGTGGGACGCCACGCTCGCAGACATTGAGGAGGAGCACCGGAACGCTCGCGACACTATCGGCGGCGACATCAAGTGCGAAAAGGACAAGGTGCGCGGCTTCGCCTTCCGCGTAGTGAACAAGAAGGAGGAGGCCCGACTGTCCAAACTGCCGTACGTGCATATTTGTCAAGTGCTGGTGAGTGGCGTGCAGTTCACAACCACGAAGCTTAAGGCACTGGCGGCCGAACACCGCCGTGTACGCGCCGAGTACGAGCAGCGGCAGGCGCATCTACTCAACGCAGCGATTGACGTGGCGAGCACGTATGTGCCTGTGCTGGAGGCCGCGACCGCCACGCTCGCCGAGTTGGACGTGTTGCTTGGATTTGCACACGCTGCATGCCACGCTGGCTCAGGCTATTGCCGACCCACATTGGAGCAAGATGGCGACTGCATCATGTTGACCGGCGCGCGCCACCCGTGTGTGGAGCTCCAAGACGGCGTGGACTTCATCCCGAACAACTACGACTTTGAGCGTGAGCGGTCGCGTTTCCAACTTGTGACGGGGCCCAACATGGGCGGCAAGAGCACTTACATCCGACAGCTGGGCACCATTGCTGTGATGGCGCAGATCGGCAGTTTTGTGCCGGCAGAGGTAGCGCGGCTTCCCGTGTTCGACAAGCTGCTCGTGCGTGTGGGTGCTGGCGACCTACAGCAGCGCGGTGTGTCCACCTTCATGCTGGAGATGCTGGAAGCCTCGGCAATCCTACACAAGGCCACAGAGCGCTCGTTGGTCATCATCGACGAGCTGGGGCGTGGCACCTCCACGTACGACGGCTTCGGGTTGGCCTGGGCCATTTCCGAATATCTGCTCACCAAAGCGCGCTCCATGTGCCTCTTTGCCACGCACTTCCACGAACTCACGGCGCTGCAGCAGGAGCATTCGCGTGGCTTTGCCAACAAGCACGTGACCGCCGTGGCCAGCGACCGCGAGATCACCATGGTCTACCAGGTACGCGATGGTCCCTGTATGGAGAGCTTCGGCGTCCATGTCGCCGCCATGGCGGGCTTCCCTGCCTCTGTGTTGAATTGCGCGCGGCGCAAGAGCCAGGAGCTGGAGGGCTTCGAGCGCGCTGTGGGCAGCCAGCAGGAAGCAGGCGACGCTCGTGCATCATCCGCCGCCGACGACGCGCATGGAACTCCGACCCAGACGTCGTCCGCCAAACGGTCCGCTGGAGCGGACACTTCCCTACCCCTGAGCGGACAGTCCCCCACCAAGAAAGCGCGCGTCGGGTTTCTACCCGCATTTGCTGCACTGCCATTGGACAAAATGTCCCCTGGGGAGGCGCTGGCCGCCGTCCGCTCGCTGCTCGTCCACCAATAAAAAGACTCGGTCCACCAA
>MBAC02007566.1:0-23291 GCA_001712635.2 Nothophytophthora sp. Chile5
GCGAGTCCTTGACTGCCTCAGTACCCCCGTACTGGCCGTTGGCGCCTTCCATGGCGGCCTTGGCTTCCGGAGTTGTGGGGGCGGAGTTCCCACCGACGACGGGTGTTTTTGGGCTCATAACCTGTAAGTCAAAGGTAGGGATTGTTGGTCGTCGTGTATTGAGGAGTGGCAGTCTAGTTCGCTTACCTTCTTCGTGCCTTTGCACCGTGTCCAGTCGTCTCGGGAGTGGCGGCCGAATCCATCGGCTGGCCGTGCTTAGTTGTGTGGTCCACGCCACACAGCACTTCCAACAAGCGGCACAAGTTTGACCTCACGGAGAGCGCGCGTGCACAGGGCGTTATGCTGCCAGTTTTAAGTGTATTGTGTATTGTGTATTGGATTATTATGGCAGTTTCCAGGTGTCTATTGCGTTGCATTCGGATACAAGAGCGACGGTACGCCTACATGTGATTGATGTTTTTCGACAGCCAGTCGAGAGACTTCCTGCCCTTGTGGTCGTCCAGATATTTGACCGCCATTTCAATGCTATTGGCTCCATGTTGTAGCGTTGTAGCAACGGCACGAGCTCGAACAGCCCGGACGATCACAGCACGGCGGTTGAAGAATCGCCGCTCATTCCCTTCGCACCAGCGAGACCCCACCGCTTCTCTAGGTCAAGGACTGCAGGGCCTCCATTAAGCCCAACTGTCCACTCTCTCCAAAGGTCAGCAACCGTGTAGATTGTGCGGCTCAGTTTGTGCGCTCGTGTGTTCACTGTTGTACTCGTCACGCTGACATGAGTATATGTATTTGCAGTCTGCAGCAAGTGTGTCAACGAGCGGACTTCTCCACGAAGCTCCACGATAGAAGTATGCATTGCGGCTTGGTTGTCTTTCAGGGATGCGAGGGTGCTTTCTACCGCTGGCTCGGCTCGGTTCACGTCTATGATTGGCGACTGGGCCGTAACGCTAACTCCCAATACATCTGTCTTGTACTGCAAGAAAAGCGGATCCATGAAAAGAGGCGCGTTCCAAAGCGGGTGCGTAGGCCATGCTTGCTGCATGATGACAGCGTCTTGAATCAATACAACACGGAGATACCGAAGCAGCAGAAGGAACGCAACTGCGTCCATGTTCTCACTGCCGCTGTCATTGACGCTGCCGTTGCCATTGCCATGCTGTAGAGTCACTAGCCACTCATCAACCCACGGGAACACCTTCCCGCAGAGCTCTTGAGAAGGCACAATCATTGCCCGCGGGAGAAAGAACGAGCCCGATTTATCTTCGAATCCTGCAAGCACGCGCATCGCGGATCTGGCCATTGTAGACAAATACATTTTCTCCATGGTTGGGCGATTCCACCGACCCATTCGTCGGATTTGGTCTTCACTGACCCCACCAATGTCAGCCATGTGCGCGCTGCAATGACGTCCAACGTGTGTTGCGTGCATGCTGTGAATTCCAGCCGCGACGAGCGCGGCATTGACTGACTTCCGATGAGTATCATAACTGATTGAAGCCGTTCTGTCTGCGCCGGTTTGTAGGAGCTTTGTATCAAACCACATTTGGTTTGTCGTAAAGTCTGGTGGTGGCTCAGAAGTGACATGCCACCGCCAAAACAGGTAAAAAGCAAGTGCTCCATGTGGACAAATTCTGGCATCCCTGTTGCGAAGGCAGTTGGCAGTTTCTAGGTTTGAAAACTGGTTGGTTTTGCCATGCCGAACAACCATAACCAGCGCGCGACAGTAACTTTGGCCTTCACCTGCCAACTCCACCGAATGCAGATCAGCGAGGTCCATTGCACGCACATTCTCTCCTCGAAGCATTCCAGCGTGACACAAGATGAACGCCACCCAATCACGTAAGCCGGCATTTGGGTCTTCGCAGCTGCTCCAATAATGAGCTCCAATATCCATCAACTCTCCAACTGTGCTGTAGCCATCAATCATAGTCTGTGCTCCCCTAGCGTCGTAGTTGTTTTTGCGAATGTCATGCTCCGTATAGGCCACGTTCCGCAACAGCTGTTTTACTGCCGCGTCTCTTGGATGTGGATGCGGGTTGCTGATGTCAATTGCCTGCTCCTGCCACAATTTGACGATCGCCGCCACGCACTGCAGAACTGAGGCCCTCCCCACGACCTTAACGCCATCTCCAGATCTGCTTTTACGCTTCTTACGTGGTCGACCAACGACCGCCTCTTCGAGGAAGAGATGCAGCTTTGGGCCACTGACGGCATATCGCGTAGCAAGCGCGAAGCCCTTGGTGTCACACCACTGACGATATTCAAGCTGATGCCGCTGGTACGCGCGGCTTGTATTCTCCGGGCAGGTTTCTTTAGCTCGCGCAAGCGTATGGCGGATAGAGGCATACATCTCATTTTCGTGATCAGGCTGCTCCATGGAGAGCTGCCGTGCTGAGTGGTGGTTTCCTGCTCGCAGGTTTGGTTTTATTCGAAATGCATGCGAGAATATGGGAATCTATTTAAAATATAGTGTTATTTCGTTCGAGAATCTATTATTAAATACTAAGCACGGTTTTATTCGCCAGAAACCTCATTAAATTGCAGAAAGTTATTTTTTCCAGCAGGTCCCAGTGTACTTACCTTTGTATGTGGACCTAGTCACGGACCCACACTATACTATACTTGATAACTGTTGATTACCATGGCTTTTTAGCCAATAGGAACGCCTCGATTATACGTTCTTGGAAAACTTGACAGTGTTGAAGTTCGTCCAAACCTTTAGACGCACGCTATCTGAGTAACATGTTCGACGATCTATCAACGTTTGCACATGCGCAGGACTAAGGACGACGACTGGCCAAGAGCGACCGCATGGCCAGGTAGCAATAGTGAACAGGGGCTCCTTAGTTGTAGGAGGGCCGTTTTACCCGGTCAATCTTCCTTACGGAGATCGGGACGGTTTTCCCCTCCCAGTCAAAGTGCTCATTCCGAAATACACCGTCTCCTGATCAAGTGCTTTTTCCCAAGAACCAACCACATTAGACAGAAGGGATGGGGTTGTCGCCAGCCTAAGTTTTCCGCCATGAGGCGCAAGCGCAAGAAGACCGCGGACCCCGACGACCTTGCAGAAGTGCCAGATCCCGACGTCACCTCGACCTTTCCATTCGAGACCGTTGCGGAGACACAGAACTAGGAAGTCGAAGACACGTCTGAGAAGGAAGCACCTGTTGCGTTTGAGATAGTTGCCGAGACGCTGGACTCGGAGGCGTGCAGTGTGACGGACGTTCTCTCAGCTCCCACAGCCTTCGCAAGAGCCTGAAGTGTACCAGCTGACGCAGACGACGAAATACGCCCACTCCAGCGTGACCTGCAAGCTCACTCGCATTTGCCAACTCCCGGAACTTCTTCAAGAGATCACGAGCGTGTGCGTTCTCATGAAGCAGGTCCAGCTCAAGGGCTGGCATATCGCCAATTTGCACATCCCCCGCTGTCTCCAGGAAGGCGAGGACGTTCCCGAGCTCGAGCAAATGTTCTTCTGTCGGTGCTGCGCGGCCACGCTTGGGAACACCGAATCTCCAGATCGAGCGTCGACTACGCCCAAGTACCCGAGCTTCCACCGAACCTGTCTGCAGTATTGGGCTGGACGAGAGAAGGAGACGGCATACACAGCGGAACGCATCGCTAACGCCGGCGACATGATAGGTGGGACAGCCAAGCTGGCGGAGACCAACGCTCGGAACATGCTCGCTCTTCACTTTCGTCGTCGGTTGCACCAGTACATCCGGTTCCGCTACGCTCCGAAGAGAGTACTTCAGCTCAAGTACAAGGACGCGAAGCGACTGGGCGATAGCTGCTACCGATGCAAGAAGGCGCCGGTCCTTGATGAATACGACCGGCCTACTGGAAAGACGACAAGCGTATGGACGGAGTGGAATGACTCTAGCAACCCCATCGAGAAGGAGTTGCGCACGTGACTGGAGATCGTTCTCTGGGAGTGGCAGCTCCGAGAGAACTGCTCCCATTTCCTCCGCAAGCTCTACGGCATGCTCTCATGGTTGGAGATGTTTGCGGCGGAGTATCCGTCGACGAGAGGAACCAAGTTGTACTCGATCTTGCCTGTGTCGACTTCTGTCCAAGCTGCGTACGTCGAAGTCAACGGGAGCATGCTGTTTGGTGTGTTTGATCGTTTACTCAAGCGCGAAGGCACGAAGGAGAGTGTGGAAGAATACCTTCGGACCAGACTGAACATTGTTCCCACCGAGAAGAGGACGTCCGACTCGCAGCGACCATTCGCAAAGAAGACGTTCCAGATGCATCGCGCTGAGATCTTGCGGAAAGTGTTCGACGCCACGCAGTTCGAGACCGAGAATCGCAAGTTCGCAGACGAGATGTAGATCAACGGCTACGCTGTGTTCGTTACGATGATTCGTCCGTTGATAACGACCTCTGTGGTTGTTGTTGAGAAGAGGGCTCCCAAGAGACGCAAGAAGAACGATGAAGCGTCCGTCGTAGACGCCTCGAAGAAGACACGAGCCAAGGCGCCCGAAGATCTCGTGGAGCAAGACAACCTTGCTAAGGAGCTGTTCAAGCTCGGACCAGAGTACTCTGCCGACGTCCTCATCGGCATCGACCCGGGTATGCGTTCACTCGTGACGGCGATCACAGTCGGTCGACTGCCATGCAGACGTCGTCCGAAGTGCATCGGACGTCAGTGGAGACGAAGCACCCGCAAACCTCGACGCGAGCAAAGATGTATCAAAGGCCCTGTTCGACGCCCGCAGAGGATTACGGAGATCTCGACGCGCAAGTATCGTCACATGACGCGGAAGAATGACTTTCGGTTCTGGAACGAGAGCCTGAAGAAGCGAGAACCGTGGTATGCTGGAGTCGTGCGCGCGATGCCATCGTTCAAGACATCCAGCTACGACCTGTACTTGCAGCATCTGCCGTTCTTCTGGAAGCACCTGCGGTTCGTGTTGGCGTTCAGCGCGGAACAAGGCTTCCTTCGGTGGAGGTTCACGCAGGACCGTGCAAAGTTTTTGGCGCTGGATGCTCTGGTAAAGCGACTCGTGCCAATAGCCAGCACGCAGGTGTGCATCGCGTACGGAGACTGGAGTCGACGGGATGGCATCTAGGGTCACGCGACGGGACCGGTGAAGGGGTTTGTTGAAGCGCTGAAGAGGCGAGCGACCGTGGTCTCGATCGATGAGTACCAGACAAGCGTGACGTGCTCCTGCTGCCACAAGCGTCTCAAGTAAGCTCGGCCGTTTACGAAGTTGAAGCGGGGGGAGGGCGAGATGGACATCCGGACGAAGGAACAGCCGTCCAAGAAAGAGGCGAAGGAGATCGAGGAGATGCAGAGGTTCATGAACCCGAAGCTGGCGAGCAAGAAGATCGTGCTCAAGTGTACCAGGAACGTCTTGCGCTGTACCAACAGTGGATGCAAGGCAGATTTCTGGAATCGAGACGTCAACGCCGCGACGAACGTATTGGAGCTGCTGCGGAGCGGGCTCAAGAGGAAGCACAGGGCAAACAGGCTCCAGGCGTTCAGGCGTGGCCAACCCTTCTAGCTTCGAAAAAAGTGGGTGGAAAGCTTCGCAACGTTCGCGTTGCGGGAAGGCATAGCCGCCCGCATCCACATATTCGGAGCATTGAGATACATTCTCAGTGCATCTCATAATACACGTTCTTGATTGGCTGGCTGGTTCTTCAACGTTTGCTTTCAAATTCATTTCATATCCTTGCGTCGCGCCCCATAGATTTGAACCGAGCAAAGCCAATGCGCTTCGTGACGAACCGGTCGGTGGTCCAACGCAGCGGTCTCGGCAATGACGCCGCGTCGGCATCGTCGACGGAGTGCGGACCTGCGGCATTGCAATTCGCACCCTCTTTAGAGGTGTATCTTCGTCGAAGCGATTAATAGCCAATGAAACGCCAAAAACAGATCGAAATCGTTGTGTTAATTGGCTGAAAAGAACGCCGGATCGGCAACCAGCAACCGATTGCATTTCCCGTTGAACGAGAAGAGCAAGATGCCGAGTCTGGAGGATCATCCGGACGCGACCTTCTGGACGGACTTTGAGCCGCAAGGTGCGCGTGACTGCAGTTCAGCTGTGCGTGTGCATGTTGTCGCTCCTAACAGCGGTGTTGCATGTGCTGCCAGAGCTGCGCCGGCGGCACTGCGACCACTGCCGTTGGGCCGTCGCGGTGGTGCAGTGCGAGCAGTGCAAGCAGTTCTACTGCGCCGCCTGCGAGCTTCAGGTCCACCACAGGCTGGAGGCGCTGGCGCTGAAGCACGAGGAGAGTAAAGGCGACGGTCGGCCACACCAGGAGTTTTTGAGCCGAGTCAACGGTACGTTGCAGGCCAACGCAGCTTTCGTTGACGTTCAGATGCTGACTGGTGACTCGTGGCCGATGCGTATTCGTCCCTTTCCAGTGTGCCAGGAATGCAAACAGAACACGAGTGAGTTCCTGTGCGTGGACTGCCGGACGTATCAGTGCGAGAACTGCTGCGCCGTGAAGCATGTGCGGTTTCAGCCCCACAGTGGACACTTTTACTTTTGTGTGGAAGGTGCGTGCTTACAATGCGGTGGGGAAGTTCCAGTTGTGTCGTTCGAAGAGCTGAGTGCTTTGCTATTGATTGGCTTCTGCTGTAGGGTCTTCGGCCAGGATGCTTCGCTACGCGAGCTGTAGCACTGATTTCCTGGGGATGATCAGGACGAGCCAGCGGGAGCTGTTAGACAGGTCCCGCCCAGCTCCCGTCCCAATGCCACCGTCGAATGAAATCAGCAGTGGCTTATTGAGGACACCGCAGCCAGTTCCAGCAGCCGGGGTGAAAGAGGAGCAGACCCCGGTGCAATCCAGTGCAACCGAAGCAACGTTGGGCAACCTGCAGGAGTTGTCGATCAACGAAACGAGTCGAGCGGATGCCGAGCAACCGCCGCCACCGCCAGCAAATGGGGCTGAGCAAGTTAGACGAACGCCCGCCGCGTCGATGGTGGACCTAACACTCGACGACGAGGTCGAGACGCTTCCGAGTATTCCTCCTGCTGCCCCGCAAGCCCCGCCGCGGGTCAAGCAAGAACCGCATGTGAAGGCGGAGAATGCGTGGCTGGAATCGGCTGCTAGCGCTCCGTCGGAGTCGGTACTGGACGTGGACGAGCTGATGGAGAAGGCGTTGGGCGAGGATGACGACCCGCTCCTCCGCACGATGGTGGGCCAGTACAACCACCTGAGCGTTCAGATCTACAACACGGATCAGGAAGTGGCCAAGATCCGAGACAGAGTGAAGGAGCTGAGAAATGCGCAGCCCATGAACATGGCCGAGGTGCAGAAGGCGCATCAGGGTGTGGCCCAATTGCGCCCCGTGCTGGCCAAGCACACGCAAGACCGGAATGAAGCGGTGGCCCAGATCGTAGTGTACCTCAAGTCGGACCTGCAGGAGCTGAAGGCTTTCCTGGACCAATGCACGGCCGATGTCCCTTACGCGCAGGTTGCCTGTCACCACAAATGCGCGGCGATGGAAGCCAGCATCCGCGCCAAGCTGGAGAGCGTCCAACAGCTGCAGCGTGGCATGGAGGACGCCATCGGCATGAAGAAGGAGAACGCGTTCGCGGAGGTCATGCGCCTCGGCGCGGAGATCGCGGCCGGGGAGGCGGAAGTCAAGAAGCTGGACCAGGATCGACTGAATGAGTTCACGACTTTGTGCCAATTCAGCAGCCAAATCCAGCAGGCGGTGCGGACAAAGAGCTCGCAAAACTCGTGAAGACCAAGCGAAGGCGACTGCAGTAGAGATGGATGGCAAATGCTCGTGGAGTTGCGTTGAATGGAGTGGCAAGTGAGCAGTTCGGGGCAAATGCAAGCGATGATGCGGTATGCGTGGCAGAGAGAAAGGGAGAGAAACCTGCAAGCTGAAAAACTCCTGCCTTCTTGTCGTGGGACTTACTGAAAGCCGCCAACCTTGGCTGCGGCTACCGAAAGGAAGGATGACGATATGGGATTCATCAAGCGCAGTGGCGAACTGAACTTCTTATTTTCTTCCCTTAGATTCGCGCAAGTTCCAGGCTTCCTGTTGCTGGTTGCTGGCTCAGCCAACTTTGCTGGAGGTGATGGCGGCGGAGCAAAGCAAAGAGTGGCGTACCTGGGAGGTTGAAGGCCTGGCTCTCACTTGTATGATGCGCGTGGCGTCAATGGAAGCGGACGAAGCGGTTCAGTTGCATGTCATCATGCTTCGGCGGCGATGAATGCATCCATTGCTCCCTCTATTCAAGAGAATTATCGATGTGAACACGCATACCGAATGACAACCTTTCACGTCGGGATCAGATTCGCAGTCCATCCATCTGACAGGAAGCAACACAGCGCATAGAATCGCCAGCGCCTGTCAGTCCTTTTCTATACAGCCATGCAAACGCCCGGAAACCCGCGGTGACCGCACCGCAAGAAAGCCACAGCCAGTTGCCACGGAGCAACCCCACCTCTGAGGCTTCCGTTACTTTGTCGTGAGCAGTCGAACTTCCGTTCATAACCTCCCTTGCCTTCCAGCCCGCCATGTCGCCGTTGCTCTTGCCGAGTGGAATGTGTTCCTTTCAAAGAGGGTGCAATCTGATAAAACCTCGATTTCAAGGTTTGGCCTGCGCCTGCGTTCTTTGAACTTTAGCATCGCAGACTGGAACAGGCGGAGGATATCAAAGAAAAGAGAACAACCGCGTCGAAGGCTGGAAGCGAGCAAGCGGTCTTCCTTCCTTCCTCCCTTCCCGAGCGCGCACGCACCCCCACGCCTCTCCGGTCGACCGCAGCCCAAGACGCAAGGCACAGGCTTCGGCTTCGGCGCAGCGGTGGTAGCGCGGGAGAACGATCAGGTGCAGAGAGTGAGAGTGTTTGCGGTGCTTCTTCTGGGCTGAATGCTGACCCTTGGGGCGCCTTCTCGGGCCTCTCTCGTGTGCAGCGAGTCTGGCGGGCAGGACGTGGACGCCACGACCCGTCGGAGGCGAGTGATGGCACATGGCGCCGCGCATCAGTCCGTGGCGCGCGCGCTGAGCGATCGCGCGTACTCGTTCGCGTTGCGCTCTCTGTCCGAGACGAAAGATACCGTGCGTTGGTCTGCAAATGTGACTGGTGTAGATAGTAGAACTGAGCTGACGACCTCTCCTTATGCTTTCCCAGCTGATTTTGGTGTGCATCGGGCTGCTGGAGGCGCTGGACCGACTGCAGGAGCGACTGCATCTGCCCACGTCCATCGTGAAGGAGCTGAAGCGGCGGCTGGCTAAAATGGTGGACCGCTCATCGGCAAGCGGCGCGACCAAGTTCCCAGGCGCACGCACATTGGGTGACACCGTGGCCGAGAGCGAGGTGTGGTCCGCCGCCCAGCCCGAGGAGGTGCACGGCGTGGTGCATTGGGTGCTGGCAGTTCTGAAATCGCTGCAGAGTCTGGCGGTGAGCGCGTCTCTGGGTGTGTGCCATGGGATCTACATCTTGATTATGAGTCTGCCGGGCGTGTCCACCGCCTGCTCGCTCTTCTACGGGCTGCTACATGCGGTGGAGGACACGCTGCGCCTCTCGAGCGAGGAGATTATGGAGGCGGCGTCGTCTGCCGGAGTTGGCAGCTTTGTTGGCTCCGGTCCCGGCAGCGGACGCAGTCGGGGCCATCACTTGCACCACCGACACCATCGCAATGCCGAGAGTTACGTTGACGACCCCAGTCGTACGTTCCTCCGCCGTGATCTGAGGATTCTGCACGGATTCAATGTGGCCTGATGGAACGTTCCGATGCTGTTTTTATTGTGATAGTGACGGCGGTGGTGCTGGAATACAAGGAGAAGGAGTGCATGGTGCCCTCCAACATCGATCGGAGGATACGGCGCGTCATGCACTTCCAAATCCCGTTGCGGTCGTTCGAGGCGACTGTACGATTGCCGCCAGGTCACGATGAAGCACAAGCTCAAGCTCAGGCTGCCTCGACGTGCTGGGGCGGTGCAGCGAGTGCTCAAGGTCGAGCTCAGGAGGAGGGCACTTCAATGTATGCTCACCTGAGCTCTGCATCGCCGCGGTCGATCCCGGTGTCACCGCTGGCTCGCAGACGTGTCCAGCTGGCGTTCTCCAACTTCTCGGACGACGTGTTGTACCAGGCGCGCGACCGACTGCGACAGGAGCGGGCGGCGACGCTGATGGGCGACCGCGACCTGCGCGTCCCTCGCTTCAATGCGCAGGATTGCCACAAAGATATCTATTTGTCCTGCGGCCGCCATTGCGCCTCCAAGGTGGGCGCTGGCATGTACCGCAGTGTCCGCGCCAGTGTGCCGTTGCAGAAGAGTCGGTTCGTGTATTTCGAGATGACGCTGCAGGAAGGACGCTCACCCTTGCGCGGCACGAACCAAAGCGCCAATAAGTTGGACGTCCCCGTGCGGGCAGGAGCAGCAGCACTCAAGGCGGGCGGAGCGACGACCGCGACGGGAGCCAGTGAGACCCGAGCCGGCGCCGATGCCAGCGTTTGCATCGGCTTATCAACGCGCTTGATGCCGCTGAACACCCTCGTCGGAACGTCCCCAAACTCTGTAGGTTGCTGGCGCCTCGGTAGCGTCTGTGGGCTTGAGCTTAGGCTGACTAGCAAACTGTTGTGATGTGCTCTTGCAGATAGGCTTCTATTCCGCGGGCCATGTTCTAGTGGGTTCCGGGCCGCGAAGTTCTGTGGGCGTTGGCCAGAAATACGGCTACCAGTCCACTGTCGGGGTTTTGGCCCAAGTCGTCGATCGACAGGATAATGGCGAGGGGGCTGGCGCGTCAAGTGGAAACGCGCCTCCGCTGTCCTCATCGACTTCGAGTGGTGCGGCGCCTGGTTCGTCCATTGGTGAGGCCTTCGTGCGCTTCACTGTCGACGGGACAGCGCTCCGGGATAGCGAGAACCGCGTGATGGAGTTCTCGTTGCCGTTCCCGTCCAGGAGTGAGCTCTATCCGACGCTGACCCTGCACTCGCAGGACGTCCAGGTGTTCAGCCGATTTTCAGCGCCGGACGTCGTGGGGCTGAACTTGCAGGAGCTGGAGCTGCCCGCGGAAGAACCCGTGGAGATTTGGTGCCTGGACGGCTTGCGCTTGGGCATTTCAGCCTGAGTGGACTTGCATCGGCTCCTGGCAAACATTGTATCACTTCAGTCATGAGATTAGAATGAAGCATATCAGATGCAGTGTACCGATACTCTCGCCTCCTGATGCGACTCATGTCTGGAGCGAGGAGGGCGATCGCATGTTCCGCGCTAGTCGCGCCAATCAGATCAGGTGAGTCGAACACCAATGCCACACAAGCCTACGCGGCGCTCGACGCTGTTGGCTGCCATGCACGCTCAAAGTCGCGAAATCTGGTTGCATGTTGGTGTTATAGACTGTATTTCCCGTATTTGTCGCCGCCGAGACCCACTTGCATCGTGGTTTCGTCCAGGATCCGCTGGAGTTCGCGTCTGGCGTCGAGAACAGAGGCTTGAGTTGGCCCCTCGATAGCCTACAGTAGCAAGCGACATGGACAATCGCGGAGTTAGCAGCAGGTTCATTGAGTGTTGGACAAAAGCATCGACGTACCAGGTAGAGTTTCCGTTCGGACGGGTTGGGCTTTCGGCCACCGGGGACGTAGGATCCACGCGCGATAACAGCCACACCCGTGAGCTCGGCGACCGAGTCGCTCGCCTCCTTCTGCGTGACTTTCCAGCGAGCCTGCTGCGGGTAGTCGTTGATCTCCAGCTCCTCGACAAAATGGTTCTCGCTGGTGCCGGCGTCCTGTCCTTGGCTTCCCTTGTACTGTAGGTCCAGGTTTTGGATGATCTTCTGCGCCTTGATGAACGCCGACATGGCCCCACTGTCCATGGGCGCAGGCTTCGGAGCTGCTGCAGCTGCGGTACCGGATGATCCGGACTGCTTTTCAGCAGCGCCAGCTTCCGTGGTTGCTTCCTCCGCCTCGTCCTCGTCCACTGCGCCACCATCCTATACAAAAGGATCAGCAAACAAATTGAGAGAACGTGAGTAAACCTTGCACTAACCTCAACACAAATTGCAGCTCAAGACCTTCCGTACCTCCACCAGAATGCCTTGGTCCAGTTCATATTGCCGTCTCTGGAGATCTGCCGTGCGCTGCGTTTCATTTCGCTCCGTCTCGTCGAAAGTGAAGCCCTTGCCTTTAAAGCCACTGCCGTGCTTCCTCGCTTCGCCGCGCTTCACCTACGAAAGCAGCAAAGCAATCACGATCCAGCATTAGCCACTGATGAAGGAGCAAAGCAAACCAAGTACGTCTGATCCCGATGGTCACCTTTGCCTTGAAGCCCTCAGCAAGCGCCGTTAATTCGGGCGGAACGATCTGTTTGGCGTTTTCCAAAGCTTTCACGAGATCCAGCGAATATTCCTCTTCCTACGGACACAAACACACCCATTTGAGCGTTAGGGATGTGCAAAATATCTATACAACGAAGTTGTAATACGTACATCCGGCGAGATAAAGGTGTAGGCTGTGCCCTTCCGCCCCGCTCGTCCAGTTCGTCCCACTCGATGCACGTAGTCTTCCATGTGATTCGGACAGTGGTAATTGATGACAAGCACCAGATCTTTCACGTCAAGACCTCGACCCGCGACCGACGTCGCCACCATCAAGGTTCGCACCTTCCTCTTGAAGTCATCGATGGTGTAATCTCGATCCACTTGATCTTTGCCGCCTGCAGTCATACCGCACCACATGAACAACGTTAATACCCTCCAGATAAACAGTCAATCGCATGCGAAACATGGTGCCTTACCGTGCAGGGAGAGTGCTGGATAGCCAGCCTTCATGAGGTCCTGGAAGATCTGGTCGCAGGCTTGCTGCTTGTTCACGAACACCAGGACGTTGCCCTTCTCGTACCACAGTCCCAGCAATTGAAGCAGTCGCATGAACTTGTCGTTCTCTTCGCGCACTTCCACATACTGTGTGATGTCTCCTGAGGCCGTACTGCGTGTGCCCACCGTGATTTCCACAGGCTTCCGCAGAACTTTACGGGCCAGAGTCTCCACACTGCGAGGAAAAGTCGCAGAAAACAGCAGCGTCTGCCGATCGGGTCGAATATTCAGCATGATCTTCGTGATCTGCGGCTCGAAGCCCATATCAAACATACGGTCGGCTTCATCCAGAACCACGTACGTCACCCGCTGCAGCGACACCATCTTGCCAGCGCTCATGCACAAGATGTCGATCATGCGGCCGGGCGTGCAGATCACAATGTCTGAGCCGCGTTTCAGGTTGGCAATCTGCTCCGAGACCGACGACCCGCCGTACACGGCAGTCGCGCGGAGTCCCAAGCCCTTGGAAAACTTGCGCGCTTCCACGTAAATCTGCTGGGCGAGTTCTCGAGCGGGCGCCATAACGATTCCAATAGGTCCTTCCCCTTCTTGAAGCGGTGGTTGGTGCAGAATGTGGCGAAACATGGGCAGCAGAAACGCCAGCGTCTTGCCCGATCCCGTTTTCGCAATGCCGATCACGTCGCGGCCCGACATAATCGCAGGCAGCGCCTGCTGTTGGATGGCAAATGGCTCGGTGTAGCCGTGCTTTTGAATCAGCTGCAGCATTCGGACACTGAAGCCACACTGCGTCCACTTTTGCAGAGGACGCGGACAGCTTTTCCCTCGGATTTTGATCTCCAACTCCTTGCGTTGCGCCTCCACTTCCTCCTCCGACATCTGCTTGATCTCCTTGGGCACCACGTAAAACTTCTTTTGAAACGGAAGGTACTTGATCTTCGAGTGGTCCACAGCCTTGATCTCCTTCTTCTTCTGCGCTTCCTGGAGGATCTCCAGTGCAGAGCGGTGGTCTACCAAATCCGAGTCTTCGCCGATGATATCTTCTTCGAAACCTTGATAGATCCGCCCCGTGTCGTCTTTCTTCAGCATCGGGTCTTCCTCAACCGCTGATTCCTCTGCGGTGGTCTCCCCTGCTGCTTTCGCTGCTGTTAACGCGGAATTGCTGGCTTCTTGTGCTTCTTTTTCGCGTTGCTCCTTGATGGCTCGCATGAACTCCTTCAATTCCCGCTCCTCTCGTGCTTCCCGCTCCTCAGGTGTCTCCGAAGCGATCCCCGCAGATGATGATACAGTGCTCTGCTTGAAGGACTCTGCAGTCACAACGGCACCCGACTGCTCCGCCGCATCTGGCGGCAAGAACGTACCATAAATATTGATCTTGTCCTTGGCTTCGATCTCGGACTGCGAGATCACATTGGCGGCGGGGTTCGCGCGCGACTGGTTGATGGCCGCCTCGTCCACCAGGCCAGCCATGTAGGCGTCCAAAGGGTCCACCTCCTCCACCACCTTCTGAACCCGCTGACGCTGCCGAGCCTCCTCTTCCACGCGTTTCTTTCGTTCCTCAGGCGACTCGCGTTTCTCTTCGTCTTCCACGGTCCACAACTGTTTAGGTACGGCATCCTCTTCGGCCAGGAACTTCTCGGCCTCCTCCACTTTCTTCTGCTCGCGCCACTCCTTGAGCTTCTCCTGACGTCGCTTCTTGGCCATCGCTTGGCCATTAAGCGGCGGTTTCTTCGCGCCATTGAGTGCATTAAAGCCCATAGGTTTCTTTTTCACAGATCGGGCGTCAGGTTTGAGTGCTATGGCACCGAACTTGAACTTCTTGAGGTCGACACTGCTGCTAGCCACCCCAATGGAAGATGCACCAATATCAGCAGGTTGGTTCTTGGACGCAGGCTTCAGCTTCTCTTGATTGGTACTGCGGCTCGTGGTCGACGCCACACTCTTGGGTTTTGTATCGGTCTCCTCTGAGACCGAAGCCACAGCCACAGAGGGAGCTACAGACAGCAGTGGAGCAATAATTGGCGCTGGAGCAGTCGCCAGGACGGCAGAGCCATTCGTTTCTAGCAGGCTGGGATCGGTCGCCACTGCCTCTTCTGCCGTGGTCTGCTTGTCATTGTAGCTGTCGACCTTAGGCCGCGGCGATGGCGACTTGGCTCTGTCTTTAGGTTTCGATTCCGAGCGATTGCGGCTTCGAGATGTTCGTCGATTGGCCCTCCGACTGCTCTTGCGCTTCTTGTCTTTCTTCTTGGAGCTGCTGCGATGTGTCGAGCGACTCCTCGACTGCGAACGGGATCGTCGCCGACGCTCGTCGTCTCTCTTGCTGGAGCGATGGCGGGACGAAGATCTCTCGTCTCGTCTTTCGCGACTGCGGGTTGACGTTTTCGGTTTCTTTTTCTTCTTCTTCTCGCTCGAGAACTTTGACGAGTGACGCTGACGGTCTCGAGACCGCGAGCGAGAACGCGACGGGCTCGAGGAACTGTGCGGCGACCGCGACCGCGACCGCTTGCGAGACCGCGGCGCCGATCGAGAGCAAGAGCGTCTCGATGACGACGAGGCGATGCCGTGGCTGGACTTGCGGTCCGCGCGACGGGAAGAAGAGCGCGAGCGCCTTCCCCTCGAATGCGCCTTGGGGCTGGGCGAGAGGCTGCGGCTCCGGCCGCGCCGCCGCTTGTGGCGTCTAGGACTGCTCGCCATTTCCGACGCTAAAAGGCAAATGCGGGTGCGTCTCTGGTCGTCGGGCGTCTGGAAGAAATCTCGCGGCGCGGGGGGTCGAGCGGTGGCGGCAGATTCCGATCCTTTGATTGGATGAAATATGGAAATGAATCAGCTGTCATTGGATACAATTCGCCTAAATGTGGCCTGTTCCCCGGAAGCAGTGCCGTGTCAGTAAACTGAAGGCGCTTTAAAGAAAATTAATGACATCGCAGCGGCGTTATTTACGGGACACCCGACGATGGCCATGGACTTCTCCATCGAAGGTTCTCACGTCCCATTCGTTTGTCCAGTCAGCTCGCTGGGGCTTCATGCATTTCCCGTGGCAGCAGAGTGAGCGAGGCTGCCTCATGGCGCCGCTTCCTAAGCAACCAAGTGACCGTCTTCTCAGAAGTAGAGGTACTCTTTTCGCTTGCGTTTGCTGAAGATGATCGCTCCGAACATGAGCGAGTCGTAGTGCGGGAAGTCGTTCGAGTTGGGCAGGTGGCCGATCTCGCCAAACGTCGTCATGCCCATCAACGACGCCCCACCCGACCAGTCCTTGTACGCGCCAACCTGAAAAGGGAGAACCGGGTGCATCGCACGGAGTCAGTAACCCTCCCACAGGGACAACACATCTCAGTAATAGCCAAGCAACGATCGGGACTTGCCATCTCCGCCATGCTCTTGTGGCCTAGCAGAGCTTGGACGCCAGCCGACAGGAACATCAAGCAACCGATGGTCTCGTGGATGTAGAACTTGTTGCTCTCCACCGCCTGTGCCCCCATCTGCAACACAAACATAGCGAATTAGAACCAGCTGTTTGTTCCTTTCGAAGGTGCTACATAACGGAGGATGCATACCTTGTTGATGGCAGTTTTCAGCGACTGTGCTGACGTCTCCATCAGCACAACGTTCGTTCCGCACGCGACAGAGCTGGTCGTGCTAAGCGAGCCGTCTTCGTTGATGCCGGTGATCACGGCCGTCATGTTGATGAGCTTCGACCAGTCACTTGACTGCATGGAGCACAGCGACGAGGATGAGTTCGCATCGAGGCCGCGGTCGATCTCCATTTGGTTCGAAACAAAGTCGATGGTGGTGCCCAGTGGATGCAGACTGCCCAATCTCGGGAACCCAATCGACGAGAGCTCCGTTTGGCTTTTGTCCGACGCCACGTCAAGCCACTGCGTAACGATAGGTACACATAACAGAAGAATGAGTTCCACGCACTCGACGCAAGTACTGATACAGCTATCTGCATCCTTACCTCTTGGTAGACCTCCGCCGCTGGCTTGGAGTCAATCTCGTAGATGGTCTTGTTCGAGGCCTTTGTGACCATCCCCATGCAGTATTCGCTATTCACCCCCACGGGGCTGTAGCCGCTGAACCAGCTCACATACGTCTCGACACTCGGGAAGCACAACGCGAAGGCGACCCCCATTTCTGTCCAATCGCCACGTCCGTCCCGCACACTTTTCGTGTAGTCTGAGCTGCTGCTGCTGCTGATCTGGATCCAGGACACCGACACTTCCCCTTCGCCGTGCTTCGTGGCGTCCGAGGAGCAGCCGCCGATAATCGGACAGTGAATCGCTTCGCGGATGCCGTCGATCGCGTGCTCCACAAAGAGCGGACACGCGTACACTGCGATGAACGCTGGCTTCTCCCCCGTGTCAATGTCCGCCGACACACGAGTGAGCGCCGTTTTCGCTGCGGCAAACGTCTTCTCATGCGCGTCACTTTGCGAATATTCCGCGTGGACCACCGAGTAGATTCCATGGGGATCGTTCACGCCCCACAGCGTGATGAGGCCTTCGTCGTTGTGTCGGTTCACAGAGACCCAGGCATTTTCATCGCACATACCGCGAGCGATTGTGCCGCCAATGTAGGGGACTCCTGGCGCAAGTTGACGAAGCAAGTTCACGATCACTTCGGCGCTGAATCCGGTGGAAAACCCCACGACGACAAAGTGCACGTCACCCCCGAGTTTCGTGAGTAGCTCCTGGAAGGCCCCGGTCATGGCAAGCACCTCCGTCTTGTTCGTGGCCCACGCTGAGGCTGCATGGACGTAGCTGCTGCTGCGTTGGACCGGTAGCTTTTCCATCGAGCTCGTGCGTCGATCCGTCTCATAATCGTTCCGGTCCTTGGGCGGTGCTGATTGCCGCACAGGGTCTTGGGATGGGCCACGACGTCCACCGCTTCCGCGCGCACCAGCTGTAGGCTTTACCGGTTCTTTGCTCGTGTTCTTCGCGGCAATAGGCTTCACAGTAACTGGACGGACATCTCGGCCATGACCCATGGCTCTCTCCACACTGACTTCCGAGTGAGATCGACGCACTCGACGCATATGATTGGAGCCTCGCGCCTCTTGGTTGCCGGAGCTGTGGCGCTGCGGTTGCGGGGCACTCTGCCGTAGATTCCTGTTGTTGCCGCCTGAGATTTTCCGTGAGGTCCGCAGATTCGAATCACGTCGCTGCCGATCGTCGGCTGTATCCGGCCGTTCACGATACTGGTGGTGAGGGCGGCTCTTCCCGTCCTCCTTCTCCTCCTCCTCGTTGTCCAAGCTGATGCGGCGGTACTTGCGAGGCATGCGCTCTTCTCTCACGCTGGGCACACGCTCCGGCTCATCCCGAGGCGTTTCGAGGGCGCCCGACAGGTCTTGAGAGTGCGACGGACTCGGTAGACGAAGCTGCTGGGCACCGGGCGTGTCGACTCCCGTGAGTTGCTGCTGCTCCGTATTGCGCTGGATCCAATCCTTGAAATCCTCCTGGTTGCTTAGCTCCCTGCCACTCTTCGAGCGGTGGTGCGAGACCACGCACTTGCTGCACACGCGGATACTGGGCTGATGACGCGACAGCACCTGCTTGCCCGTGTCATTGTGCGTGAAGCTGATGGACGGCACGCGGATGGTACTGCTGCAGTGCCAGCAGATCACCTCCCCGCATGTGCGGCAGTGGTGGCGACGACGGAAGATTGGCGAGAAGCGGCGGTTGCACAGCACACAAAATCGGCGTTCTCTGCGAATCCAAAGCAAAGACGAGCGTCAGATCCAAGACAGTAGGTCAATCGGTCAGGGATCCACTAACAGCCCGTTCACAAGACAACCGAACGTACTTGTCTTTCACCCAGGCAGAAGTTTTCACGACGGAGATTTCTTGAAGCTCTGGCGGGTCCTCCAGCAGATCGCGCAGGCCGCGAGCGAGCTGCGAGACCATCTCTACGGCCGGGTTGCTGCGGAAGAGACTGACCATGGGCGGCGGACGCTGATACGCGATGGAGATCGTGACGAAGTCGTCCTTGTAGTCGGGCGAGGACGTGCGCTCGAACTTGCAGATCAGCGCGTCGAACTGCGAGCGCTCGAGATTGTTGCCCTGGATATGCGGCATGCCGCCCACCTCGGCCAGCGACTCCTGGAAGAGGTAGCAGGCCACAATGTCACCGCCCGACGTCTCGATGCCAATGTACTATCAACCAGCAACACACACATCCATACGATCCACCCCAACGTGTCAGTTGCAGTGATCTCACCTCCATTCCCCATCCTCCATGGACTGTATGGCGCCCAGCAAAATATGGAAGAAAGCGAAGCTTTTAGTGGCTTCACAGCGTCGACGGCAGTGTTCTCCGCTTACCTCCAGCACATAGAAGTCCGACGACTTGCTGGCCAGCGAGCCCGACTTGATGGCCCACCACTTGATGGCGGCCTGCTTGTACATCTCCCGGGCATCACGCGGCGGGTTGGCGCTCGGGTAGACGCCCGTGCCGTTCAGGTCCTCGAGCACTTCGGCGTCCAGGAACATGTCGCCCAGCACCTTGCGCATGAAGAGCTTGAACTTGTCCGACGTCTTGAGGTCGTAAATGGTCTTGAGAACATTCGGGAAGGCGGCGTTGGCGAACACCACGGCCTTGGCCGACACGAACTCGGACCAGTCCGAGCTGGGCTTGTACACCCCCACGTCGTTCTTGGTGTCGTGCACCTTCCAGAGCGCGTTGCTCGAGTCCGCCAGCAGCCCGAGACACGACCGCGCGCGGTTCTCCGCGTACTTGTGCAGTCGGATCTTGCGCTCGTACGACAGCGACGGGCCCTGCGGCGGCGGCACGAACTCGTCGTCCTGCGAGTTCGAGTTGTCCGCCGAGTCGCTCCAATCCTGCGCGTTGTTGTTCTTGTTCTCGCTCTCGGCGGCGCCTGGGGCGGCCGGCGCAACGGCCGCCGTTGGTGGCGGCGCGGCACCGGAATTCATACGCTATTAGCAATCTCCTGCACTGTTTCGCCTTGCCCTGCAGCTCGCTCGCGTTGTGTTTATGGGGGGCGAATCTCAGCGATACAGCGTCAGGGCGGAGATTGACGGCACGCTTCGGTCCACCAGTCTGCTGGGAGGGAGGGAGAGGGAACGAGCGGCTCCGCCGGGAAGAAGGAATTTTAATGCAGATAGAGAGAGAGACAGCGGGGCGGAGAATGGAAGGAAGGAACGCAGGGGGGGCAAATCGTGATGTCTTCGTGGCCTTTCCGGACGCATTCCGTGAACGCGCCGCGACGTCTCACGCACCACGGCTTCCCTCCCATTTGGGAGTACTGTGTGAGAGGGGAAATATAAGACCAGCGTACCACGATGTGGGTACCATGGACCCACTCACATGGGACAGGCGCGCTTGCAGTGCTTGACGCAAATGTTGATGGTTTGTTGAGATTAGGTTTTGGCCAATCTCAACAAAGCCGCGACGTGTCGGTTTGAAGTTCTTTTTTCAACCAATGAAAGATCCGACAGGAGCAGATCTCCCTGTTCAGCCAATAGGAGTTCCGAGAAGAAAAAGCCGGGTTTCCCCCAATGAGCGCGGCGAGAGGAATGTGCTCCACAGTCACTCGCCAAAACGCGCCCAAAAGAGAACGAAAGAGCATGAGAGCGCGCGCCTCGAGGGTTGGCGAGAGAACATGGGCAACTTGCAGTCCAGCCAGCCACCAGCAGCATTCATTCTCATAGTAACTTGCTCGGACGGACGCGCGCTCGCTTCCGCGCCAAGTTGAAGGACGGAGCTGAGCTGCTCGAAGACGCTCTGAGGCGAGGTTGCGCATTAGTGGCCAAGCACGGGTTCTTTGCGGAAGCACGACGCCATGGGGAGCGGCAGCGAGGATTTCTGCACGGCCGACGTCATGACGGACGATCTGGTGGAGTACGTCGCTGGTTTCCTGTCGCCGACGGATCTGAGCGCCGCCATGTACGTTCTTTACTTCGTGTGTTGAGGCAGGGAGAGAGTGTGCGTGTATGGTGCGTAAAATCTCTAATGAAGTGTCGCTTGCGAATTTTGCAGTCAGGTGAACTCGTGGTGGGGCGCGATCTGTACGCGCGACGCCATTTGGCGGCGCTTCTGCGTGTCGCGGTGGCTCTTGCCACGGCCGGAGAGGTTGCGACGCAGCACCGGAACCGACAGCTTCTACGAGCTGTACTACTTCCTGGACCGCGTGCGCTACCTGCCTCGTGGCAAATATACCACCAAGGTACAACCCGACTTGCTTGTTTAGGAGTCTGCTACTGTCTTCATCGTCTGATTTCCTATCAATGTCGCTTTTCAGCATCAAATCGTCTGGGGCCGCGGACGTCAAGAAGGCGCCGACGTGTGGATGACGGTGGCGCACAGCGCCAACTGCCAGGTGCTCTCGGCGGCCGGCACGCCGTACATCCAGCTGCGCGTGGTGGTGCAGAACCTGCGCGCTCAGCCTCTGACCGTCGATCTGCAAGAGCTCAAAGTGCGCATGAAAGGAGGCGCCATGGGCACCATTTTCGGTGTTGGTTTAGCTTCGAACCAACCGCGAGTCGACGCTGCAGGTGCTGGTCGTGTGCCGCGGTTAGAGCCTGTGCTACTAGCGGTCAACGGTCTGGACGTACATCCGTCCTTAACCAGCCAATTGGTGGAGCTGCAAATGTTCGATTTCGCCGTGTTGGCAGTGAACGTGGAGTGCTCAGGATGCGAGTTCGAGCCGGATTTCCTCGAGTCGTACGTCGCCTCATGCTCTGACTATCGACGACGCAGAGCCCAACTAGACACTCAATCGTGTGTGTGTGTCTATTTGGACTATAGATGCAGCGCGCTGTGGGTGCCAATTCGCCGTGTGGGGCGGTGTTCGTCACTGAGCACGTGTCGCTGCGGACTCATCCCCGACAGCTACCACCGCGGCATGATCCGTGTGCCTGTGGTGGACGAAGCCGTGATCTGGAGGCACTACGACCTGGTTTCGGGTCGATTCATGGTATGCACTGATTCGCTCTACATCACCCGGACTATGCAGAATTATGACATGCCGGTACCAATTTGCACTGCTTGTCTGTGGACGTGTGTATGCAGGTGCTGGATACTCGCTCGGAGCTGGAAGATATTGACCAGTTTAGTAATTTATTGGGCTTACCCGTGAAGCCTGTGCCTAAGCGGAAGCGCAGCATCTCGTGAGGTGGCATTGCCAGGGTCGAGATCCGAAGACAGGCACGGTAAGATGATTATCGTGTTGAATTGGGAATTTGCCAATTGAATACCGTTGGGTAGCCACTTCCTCCTTCTGGAATTGTTTTTTTTTTCTTCGGACACCAGGTTGTGAGCGTGGTTGCGATCCACCTCTTCGGCAGCGCTGGTGTCTCTTCGCACCTGTCAGAGGGTCGATCGATAAATAAGGATTTGGAAGCCTGCCGCTTGGATATTGGGACTCGAAGTTTGCCAGCAGCGCGCACGCTCATTACTGTTCTTCTGCATCCCAGCAGACTTTCTAGCGCGATGTCCACAGCCGAAGAAACGGAGAAAGATGTGGCGCCAGTGGCGGAGGCATCGACCAAGACGGTGTCGAAGAGTCCGTGGCTGTCGGCGTACCACAACTCCGTGGCTGGCATCAAGGCGGGCTCGAGTTGTATGGCGCTGGTGGATGTCTACGGGGATGGCGACACCAAGCTCATCGTCGCGGACGCGGACCAGCGACTCAAGATGTACAAAGGTTGAGGGAGCGGGCTGTGATCGTCTCGATTTGAACGGAGCTGTGGGAGGGAGACTCGGCTGATGAAAATCTTTTGAATGATACCATAGGCTCGTCGCTACATGGAGAACAAGCGATTCTCGGAGTGCCCTCGGCCCTCAGCTCCTTCTACTCAGGTAGGCCAGGTCTCCATTACAGCTGATGATATTGGTGCCTTTCATTAAATAATCTTCCTTTTGTGCTTGTAGACACCAATCGACCACGTATCCCCGCGATCGCCGTGGCGTCTGGGCCCTACATCTACATCTATCGCAACTTCCGTCCGCACTACAAGTTCACGGTGCCTGCGATCGAGATCGATGTCCAGGAGACCAAACTCTGGGAGTCCCTGGCGAAATGCACGATCGAAATCCCCGACGCCCTCACTCAGCTGACGACCATGCGGTAAGCTCGACCATTCCGGGGTTCAAAGGAGAGGCTGTCGTCACTCTGAAGATGTCTATACCAGCTAACAAGCATCTCCTGATGGTATGTGACGGAGCAGAGGCTTAGGCATTCGTTTGTCGGAGCGATCTCGCGGTCTCCTCGCTATCGACAGCATCGAGGAGCAGGCCGAGCACGTGTCGCGTTTCATGGACGATCCGCTCGTTGAGCGCTCCTGTGTGACGTGCATGACGTCCATCAATAAGAACATGGACGACAAGGACGCCGTGAGCTGGTACGACCTCCTTAGCTCCTTCCTTTGCTCGTTGCATCAACTGACTATCAAATCCTTGTTGTTGTGCGATGCTAGCCTTGTCGTGGCGACCGAGGGGTGCATGGTGTACGTGCTAGACCCGCAGGGCACGTCCCTCATCCAGCAGATCAAGGTGCCGGGCGTTCCCGTTGAGGTCGTCGCCGTCGG
>MBAC02007568.1:0-15779 GCA_001712635.2 Nothophytophthora sp. Chile5
TCTGAGGTGGATCCTCAAGTCTGGGCGGGACACCTCAGACTTGGATCGACTCCACTCAGACTGCTGGGTTCCAGGAAGTCACCACTTGACCGATCTGCGGCACGTCATGCATACGCGTTGAGGCGTCGACGTGGCCTTCTCCAGCGAGAGTTCACCACTCCTGATGGCACTTGGTGTCGACCGTTGCCCTTGATGACCAGCGACTCAGAGGGATTTTCTCCAGACTCTGCATGTCTTGGCATTCTGCGGCGAGCACTCGTCCTGAAGATCTGGCGCATGCTGAAGAGCAGCCTTCTTGGGTTTGAAGAGTGAAGAATCGTGGAAGGAGCCTTGGTCCGGGCGGGTCTTTCAGTAGACCTCCCTTTCGAGGAGGTTTCTCTGTCCGGGGTAATGACCTCTCAGACTTGAGCGTCCTCCTCCCGAAGATCAACCAGTGGGGGCAAGGTCGCCCCAGACTGGGATATGAATCGGCTTGGCTCAGGCGAGGCTGGGTGTGATCCAGACTCAGACTCCGAACTCCACTTCACATGCGACCCAGATACTGCTGCTCACGTCAGACTCCAGATCTCTGAAGCTGATGTTTCCAGTGCATGGCCGAAGTCACATTGCGTCTCGGTTCCAGTACTTGACCCTCCACGACCGTGTCCCAACGACATGCTCCACATCCTCGACGGGTAGCCTCGTGCGCTCAGCAGGAGCCCTGGGTCATACGACGACGCGTCTTCAGCTCGACTCAATGCGCAGGGCGGTCTAACTTCAGGCGTCAGGCTCCCAGATGCCAGGTTGAAGGTTGGGGTCTTCAAGATTCGCTTCATTGTTGACGGCCACTGCGGGATTCACATGCGTGTCGCGTTCAGCACGGAGATTTCTCGATCCACGCTGATGCTCGCACGCTTGGTAAACACGTGATGCTATTGCAACTGGTGCTTCCATTTGATCCGTCATTCAGCGGGCAATTTTCACAGGCACATCGCCACACTATTCTCGACGAGTACAATCTCACGGACCTGGCGTTCCTCAATGAGCAGAGACGCCTAGTCCGCTACCTCACGGACGCGCTCGAGCCAACCAGTTTTCACTACGTCATCGCTACCAAGATGTCGCTGCAAGCGCACAAGAACCTCAAGGGTAACGTGGTCGCGTTCTGTAAGTTTGTGGTTGAGCTTATGAGAGACTTCATGACGTGGGAGCATGCCGCGCAAGCAGCTTCCCGACCAAGCTCTGGAGGATGCAGTGGTGGCGGTGGAAAAAGCGGCGGTGCTGGCCAGGGCTCCAGCAGCGGGTCCACTGGTGGTTCAAGTGGTGGTGGCCGTAACAGCGGCGGTGGTAACCGCGGAGGCCGCGGTGATGGAGGACGTGGCCGCGGCCGAGGCAACGGAAGATCCAGCGGGGACTCCCGTCTGGCTGGAGGACGAGGACGCGGAGACGGATCCAGCAGGCCACGCGGTGCGTGCCTCAAGGGCGGCTCCAACCAGCACCAAGTCCGAGACTGCCCGTCCGCGCAGCAGGGAGACGCCGGCCGGCTGCTCGATGAGCTGTGTGCGCGGCATGATGCCGCCCCAACGAACGTCCGCCGGGTGGAAGCTGTCGCCAAGCCCGATGACGAAACGCTGGCCGTGCCCGCAGCGTCGGGTGCCGTCGAAGCCCGAGTTGATGGACAACCAGTCCAGGCGCTCCTGCTTGACACTGGCGCCGACGAGTCGCTGGTCGCTGAGGGCGTCCTCGACGCTATTAAGAAGCGAGGGACTCCTGTGTTCGTGGCTGAAATATAGCCGCGCACGATTGCACCGATCGGCGGTAAGCACTTCGAAGTGCGACGAGCTGTGACCTTTCGAGAAGTCGAGCTTGCGACGTCCGCGGGGCCTCTTATGCTCCGCAGCCTCACCTGCTTGGTGGAGGATGGGAACAACTCACGCGACTTCACCCTGGGCCGCCCGATCATGACGATCCTGGGCTACTCCACCGACGAACTGCTGGTTCGCGCTCGTGACACCAAGCTAGAATGGGAGCTCGGTGGATCCGAGGAGACTGATGCCCAGACCACTACTAATGTGGGACTTTCCACCTTGTCCACTTTGGACCAGAAAGTGACTCCATCCGAGACCCAGCAAGTGGTGAAAGTGTACCATATATATTCCAAGTCTAAGTCTTGCCTACTGAGGGGTAATCTCCTTCAATTTCCGCCACTGCTTAGAATGAAGGATGCCTTCAAGGGACAGATCGGTCAGTCCGGTTCGCCTGTCGGTCTTCTCGCATCCGATCAGGGAGAAGTCAGACTCTACTGTGGCGGTGTTGGGAAACACAGTCGCCAATCCACCACAGAAGTAGATGAGCAACGTGTAGCGCAAACCGGCGTCTCCAACAGCCTACTGTTCGTCGAAGTGCGCCAAGGGACGGTCGAAAGTATCGAGCTGCTGCCGGAAGGCTTTGTTGGTCCGATAGTAATCGCGTAGGTCCTTGAACTCCTCGCCAATCTTATAGATCCCAGCTTCTCCTACGAATGGCATCAATCGGTCATGGTGTTTGGCAACAAGTGCTGCGAAGTCCGGCATTGGGGTCGATACCAGTGCCTTGGGGTTTACTGGGACAGATTCTGAGCGGTTTTCAATGAGAGGGTAGATGTTGTTGCATGACACAACACAAAGTCTTGCCACGGCACGAATCACACTTGACTGTTGTTCAGTTGGCAACATCGGGAACTGGTCGCACACCCACACACCGAGCCCATTGATGCAGGTAGCCGCCTTGCCATGCGAAATAGCAAAGCTTCCCGAGACCTCGTGCAGTTCTTGGTCGAGGTTGTTGATTTCTTCAGTTGCGAGAGGCCCTATGACACCGGTGTCGTCCATCACCTCAGTGTAGAGGTCAACGAAGCGTTCATGCTGCTGCTGAACAAGCTTTTCATGTCCTTGGAGCGAAACAAATACTTTGTTCGCTGCTTTCGCAACCTCGCGCATTGCACCGAGGAAAACCCACCACACAAGGTTCGGGTTACACGTTGCGCCGGTGGCCTTCATGTGCTCACGCACGCAGAATCCATTCGCCCACAGCCAATCCACCACACTGAACATCGACAGCCAGCGGGTGTCAGCTACTTTGGGGCAAGTTGTCTGCATGTCGGATATCAAGGTCTGTTGACGGTGCAGGTAGCCGGTCACTGCGTAGAGCTTGTCTAAATAGGTTCCGTGGAGGGTTTGCTGGAATATTATCCGCATTTTCAGATCGAGTTGGTGCAACCCACACCACACACGAGTGAGTGGGTATACCGCCGCTTCTTCGAAGCGGGTCGCCACGCCCTTCACTCTTCCAACCATAGTGGCTGCTCCGTCCGTCGATACTCCGAAAAGTTGCTTTGACCAGTTGGGTAGTAGTGCATCCAGGAATCGTTTCGCGACTTGAAACAAGTTATCCGCCGTGTGTCGACTATGACGAGGGATTGCGAGAAGGTGAAAGTTGTGGAGCAGTCCATCGGTGGAAAAGCGGCAGCGAACGTCGACATACGAGCTTCCTTGGTGTGTGGCAGAGTCGAGAGCAATCGACACTGCCCATGCCCTGGGGAGAAGGCTTGACAAGTGCTGGAGTGCGACTGCACACACTATCCGAGCACACCGAGACGCCACTACCTCTGTGCATCCCCTGTAGCGTCCAATCTGCGTTTCCTCCTTGACGTCGCCGAGAAGACCGGAAAGCATGCGGAAACTGGCGCCACGGGCCATAAAGCGTACCGCAAGCTGGAAGCGGGACGGGTTCTTTTCAGTGATGTGGTAGTAGTCGTTCTTGAGCTCGAAAACAGCAAGAGCTCGCCGTCGTTTCTCACTATTCTCAGCAACGTCGTCTGGATGGAAGAGTAGATCATCGATAATGACTTGGACTATTGGAGCCGAAATCACAAACTCGATCGGCCGTTCTCCTTCGAACACGGCTGGCAGTGTCCCGACGTATGGCATAGCGGTCGCAGTAAAGAACGAGGCACGGTCACTTGCTGAAAGACCGACATACTCTTTCCACTTCGTCTCGTGCTGAGACTTATGATGCTTTGCGAACAGATCACAGCGAAAATGACCCTTGTTCCACATTTTGATTGTCGATACAGCGGCTCGCTCTTTTCCTGTCGATACGATGGTCGTTGGTCCGACTTCACGACCAAAAGTCACGCAAAAGCGACAAGAGACTGTCTCGACAGCATTGGTTTGAGCGTTTACGGATGCGACTTTGAGACCATACTGGTCGATGTGATGGGGAACGATGGTGTCGCCTTTCTTGGCTCTCTTTGTGCGCCTCTTGACTGGCTCGCCGGCGAGCGTCATTTGGGCGCTCATGCCACTGCTTTGCTTGGAGAAGTGAGGCTGGAGGTTGGAGAAGTGAGGCTGGAGGTTGGAGAAGCACTCGAGAGCTAAGTGTGTGAGCTGGGCATGGTCCCACTTTCGTTTATTTTTGGCGCCACCTTCGAAGTGGTCTAAGTGGGTTTCTGTACCCATTTTCCCACTTTAGTAGTGGTCTGGCGATCACCTCTGGTTTCGAAATGAAGACCTGCAAAAGTAAACGTCCGTTCAGTCTCGATTTGTATGTTAGTGGTGGCCACATCAAGCCGCTGCGGTCTGCGATCGGCGACTGCTGCCTCGAGCCCTGCGACGGTTTTTGCCTGCGTACACGCTGCGATTCGTGAGCGCAAGAGGCGACTAACGGCGTGTGGTAGGTCATCGTTCTTCCATGCAGCCCTTCTCACGTCTCGGCTTGCCAGCAATACAATTGTGCCTAGTGCTGGTCCGCGGTTCTTTGGAGGACAATAAATGCCTAAGGGATGTTTATTTTGGCGACTTCCTCCAACTCGGTTGAGCTGGTGTTATTATAGCTGGGCTGCAGCTGACTTTAGTGACTCATTTTAGCAAAAGTTGCTACTTCTGGAATTTGAGGGCATTCAATTTGTACACCGAGCCGTCAAATCTTGGACCCTTCGCGCGGCAGGCGTCGGCGTCGTCCCGAAGGTGTTCTGAAGTACAATAACCGGGAGTACAACAATGTCACGGTAAATTAGTGGGTGGTTGCATACGACCCTGTGACGGGGCCGTTACAGCGCACAATGCACAGAGGAAGTGCTAGCGATATTCTATCGCTTTGACCGAACTTCATTTCATACCTACCGAGAGACGATTAGCAGGGGCAGCAAGCGCCTGCGAAGCGTGAGTGTTCTTCATCGAAACCTTATACGGTAGCATGATGTAAGCATCACGTAGACAAGCAAAGCCTTCCGCGCCATTCAGCTGAGAAGTAGCATCGATCGTGATAACGCCGTTGCCATAGGAACCTTGATTTAGATCGATTACGTACGGCACACGCTTACGCGCCGACACGCTGACGGCCGGGTCACCCTTCAGAGAGCTCTGGTATAAGAATTGGCCAGCAAGTTGAGTGTCTGACATGATTGCTCGATAGATAGTATATCCCATACGATATAATCAGCTCCGAAAACAAATTAAATTAATATGGCGCACCTGATCAAAGCGATTACAAGCGATCATGACCTTATTGACCTGGCGGAGCGTATTGGTGTTCATCTTGATCATATCTACGAGTCGTCTGAAATAACGAAGCCACTCGCCAAGAAAGGAACGTTTTTAATATTACTACGAAAGCCCAATATGAGCGTTGGCCATTGGACATGTGCCTGTGATGGTGTTTATTTCGATTATATGGGGGAAGGCCCGCCGGTCAGGTATGGTATTAAGAAATATAATGAAATACAGATGCAGGGCACATACGGGAATTACTGCGGCATCTACTGTCTGATGTGGCTTTACTCAAAGCAACACAATAGGCCCGATCTGTTGAAGCAATTTAACGATTTAAATATTAGCGTTTTATTGGAGCTGACAATATAGTACTATTATCAAACCATGTACAAAGAACTAACGATCTCGAGCAATGTTCCCACGCCTAAGCTCAAGCGAGCCGTGAAGACAGGAAAACTTGGCTTGACAGCGGCCGAGCTATCGGGAAGTGGTGCAGTTATTCATCTCCATCCCAAGTCATATGCTAAGGCGCTCAAGTCTCGTAAAGCTGGTCGCGGTGTTCGTTTAGAAATCACTCACCATGAAGTAAAGAAAGGTTATAAAAGAGCTCAAGGTGGTTCTATCTGGTCTTCGATATGGAATGGACTCAAGAAGGGCTACAAATTTGCTAAAGACTCTGGCATCCTATCGTCAATCGCGGATGCTGCCATCCCAGCGGCGGCGACCTATCTCGGTTCTCCCGGGGCTGCGGCTCCAGTTCGCGGTGCGCTTAAATCAATGACCGGCATCGGCATTCACGAGGAGAGTGGTCGTGTATCTATCAGTGATTTGAAGAGAGGAGCAAAACAGGCGCTGCGGTACGCTAAAGAGAAGGGGGTTCTGACGGATATTGCTAATGCTACTGAATCTCATCTAATCTCGAAGGCTACCAAACCCGAGCATGTCGATGTAATCAAGGCTGTTCGAGGACATGTCAAGAGTCGTTTCGGCATCGGTATGCCAAAATTCACCAAGGGCTCGCCTGAGGCGAAAGCTCATATGTCGAAACTTCGCGCGATGAGAAAAAAGGCACCAAGAAGCCTATGAAAGCTGGTAGTTTTAGATTATAAGAATCCGCCTCAAACATATTTTTTTATCGGTTAGAGAACTCCTTGGGCTTGAATAGCAGCATGATTGAAACCGAAGTGTCTCTGAAATGGACCGGCATATCATTCTGATTGCTGATACTCACTGTGATAGCCGATCGTGCACCGTTATGTACTGAGCACCACGCGTAATTGCTTGGTTGGTATCTGATCAACTGACCAATTGACGAATCACCACGATCAAATGCAGCAAGCGTATCACCAGATAAAACATAATCATTTTTGATCACATCACAGCGAACGATATAGCTGCTGTTCGGGTGTACTTGGGGAATGATATTAGAAAGGATGGCGACAGAGCTCGTTGTGCTTACCGTTGGATACGTTCCAGCGCTGAAGCCTATGACCTTCCCGAAGTTAACATTGTCGATAATCAGCCGAGGCGTCCGAGTAGTTGTAGGCAGTCCCGTGCCTCCGCTTGAATATAGGCCAGTGGCTGGTCGAGTGTACGTCCCGAGTGCCGTAGGGGTAGCTGAGCAGTCAAGCTGGCATGAGTAATAGGTACTATTTTCAGAGATCTGAATGAAGAAGACGTTGTTTCCGGTCGCATCAATGAGATAGGCACCAGCACTTACAAGAGCTGTCTGGATGTACTGATTGATGTTGGCGTAAGAGTACCAACCGTCAGGCAGATTTATGCTAATAGTGCTTGTAGTAGCTGCTGTGGGGACTTCGATTTTGAATGAGGTGTTGCTGAATGCGAGCGAATCGATGTTGAAATCTGAGCAATAAAGCGATATTGATTGGACAGCCATCTCAACGTTTTGAAAGTTGACGGAGCTACCGGCGAATTCATATCGCCAGCTGTTATTGTTTGAATTTTGAACCAAATTAGTGGAGTCGAGCTTCAGAAACGATGACATGGCTCTGCTTTTATATTGATATGATCAAAACTTTTGCTTTAAATATTTATTTTGCGATCAAAGTTGTATCGGATTTCACCTTTAACGGAATCGATCAGGAGCATTTGTCCCTTATCTCGCGTAGCCTGGTTATAATATTTGAATATTGATTTGTCATCCAATCCCTCGACGTTGAAGTCTTTGACGACCATCTGCAAATCTCGCTTCGAATTGGCTTTTAGGATCGCACAGTATTCCGAATTATTTCGAATCATCTTATCGGTAGCGAAATAGCTATGACTTAGAAAGATGGTCGACAGCTTGTGATGTCTCCCACGTGTGAAATAATGACTAAACACATTCTTCTGTAGGAGAGCATCATTCGAGTAGTCATCAATGATTACGAGTTCTGGTTTCCCGCTACTGATCGGGGTGCGCCTGATACTGTCTACATTTGGCGGAGTGTCATAGAACGTAATAAATCCCTCCAGTTTGTCTTTGAGGTATGAATACAGCTCTTGATCGGGATTACGCGCGATAATATGTAAATGGGCAAACACGTTTGGGGAGTGTTTGAGCATGAACATGACCAAATTGTTCTTACCCGAATAGGACGGTCCGAGCACCAACATTCTGAATAGCTTCTTGATGTCCAATCGGGAATGTCTCCCACTGAGGCGCTTCGATATTGCTTGGGGAGGCTCGCTCCGTAATTGGGAATGAGCGGGCTGACGTCTGCGACTTTACCCCTCGTAATTGAGCTCATCATGGAAGAAAATAGCTCGCTTCTATATATACGCTAAGACAAAAATGGCTGGTTTCGCATACCCTCCACCCATATTCAATTCACCTGCTTACAATCCCTATTTCTTCCTCTCGTTGGATGGATCAGGTTATTTAACATATGCTTACGCCAATACTCTATACCTCGGGAAAAATGACTATCGTTTGAGCTACATCACCGGCATAGCGCCAGGTACCGCTTCCCCGGGTATCGCTATGGTTCCAAACAGCCTAAATGCAATATCTGGTCTCTCATCGCTGACAGCTAATACGATTGATGTCGTTAATTACAAGCAGAGTGGATCTGTCATATCGTTTGATGCTATTTCAGGCGTTTCTGCGGGCACAGCCACAGCGTCGAAAGCATTGATCGTTGATACCAGTCGGAGCATAGCAAACATCAATAAATTAACACTGAGCGATCTATTCATCAGCAACCCACTAAACACTGATTTGTTTCGTACCTCGTATGTAAACGTAGCCGATGCTTCAACGGTTGAATTCGGATGGAGAGGGTCAACTGCTGCCAATAATCCATCAGCTTTTTACTGGCATCGGACTACGTATGGCTATCTTGCTTGCTTATCTAATACTGGTTGCCTCACCCTTTCTAAAGGCAGCTCAGTGAGTAGTCAATCAACGTATGCTATTCAAACATCTGAGATCAACGTTGTAGGCTCTCTGTATCAGAATGCTACTCAGATCATTGATGCTTCGCGAAATCTACTCAACATAGCGAATGCATCGATAACAGCCGGAGCTATCGTCGCTAAAACCAATACCACAGCCAATTCACCCGGTACGTTTGATGCAGCGAGCCTCTCGACGCTCGCTCTATATAATTCGGGATCAGCTGTTGGGAACACCGCGAGCATCTGTTTCCTTGTTAGTAATGTAGCAACGAGCGCTACTGCGCCAGGCGCAATGATTCAGCATTATCGTACCGGGGCCAGCAGTCAAGGTCATCTAATCTTCTATACAAGAAGCGCTACTGCTCTTGCCGAGACGCTACGTCTGACGGATGCTGGATCACTCAACATACCTCTGCACGATGGCTCAACGATTGGGCTAACACTGGCGGGAACGCTCATAACAGCGACAGCAAGCGAACTCAATTATGTTGATATTCCGACCATAGGAACTGCAGCTGCCAGCAAGGCGTTAGTACTCGATTCGTCGAGAAATATCATAAATATCAATTCATTGACAGCTACTAATCTCACGGGAACCCTTCAAACGGCAGCGCAGCCTAACATCACATCTCTCGCAACGTTGACTGCTCTCACCGTATCGGGAGCTACTTCAGCACAAGCAATTGCATGCACGACTATCAGCTCATCCGCTGGCATCACCGGCACACTACAGACGGCTGCTCAGGAAAACATAACTTCGTTGGGCACGCTAACCAGCTTATCCCTTAGCGGGCAGCTTGCACTAACGAGCACGACCGACTCAACTTTGACGACAAATGGCTCCCTAATCACAGCGGGGGGTGTTGGCATTGCTAAGGCGCTTACAGTGGGAGGAAATATTACCGTGACGGGCAACTATGCCAGCGATGGACGAATCAATATCGGAACTGCTTCTACACTCGATATATCGCTACTCAGGGGGTCATCAAGCGTTGCTTTCCGCATTGGGTCCCAAGAAGTTACTAAAAATTGTATGACCATGCTAACAGATTATCATTTGGCCCATATGGGACGAGCAATGCTCTCGTCATCACGGCGGCTGGTTATGTTGGTATTGGACAAAGCGCTCCTACAGTCCCTTTATATGTCTCTGGAGGAGTTAATTCTATACAAGTGGGAACGAGTGTTACCGCTACGCTAACGAGCTCCAACTTGCTCTCGAGCCAGACTGGAACCTATTCTGATAATTGTGCTGTGTTTATAGCTGACGGGTGCTTGAAGTGCAGCGTACGAGGTATCTACATCTCCTCTGATCGGCGAATCAAGAAAAACACTGAAACTATTCCGTCTACGCTGGGAGAGCGATTCGTACGCTCTGTTGAACCGAGGAAATATGATCTAAGGGTTGATGGATCCCCCCAGCTTGGGTACATAGCTCAAGATCTCTGCCTAGACTATAGATCAGTGATCACACTCAGCGAGAATCCAGATATGCATGCTGATCCCTATGATCCACGATCAATCGAGGGATATCAATTATCTGTTTCGTACGAACGAGTCATTCCAATCCTCCATGCTGCTCTGAGAGCCGCCCTTGACAAAATTGATATCCTTGAACAAAGAATAAATGCTCTACTATAAGATAAGATCGAGCAAACGTTGTTTGCGACTCGGCAACTCTGTTGCCTCGAAGATCGAGCAAACGTTGTTTGCGGAGAGGTCCCCTCTCCGCAGACTCGAGATCAAGATTTAGAAGACTAAAGAGAACTTGTTCTCAAAGTCTTCGCCTTTTCGAACTTCGTTCTAATCTCTAAGCCCGCTCTATAGTCATGGGCTGCATGCCGAGCAAAGCATTAAAATCTAATCTCACAAGCGACGAACCAAATCAGATCGTTGGTTCAACTCTACTACAGGCTGACCGTATAATTGTGCTCGGCGATTCAGTGTTTTTACCAACAACGGATGCTGGGGGAGAGCAAGCGATCATCGAGATCTCTATCAACGATAAAAAAAAATGTCGGTCTATCGCGGCTACAAGAATCGGATGGTTAGAAGCGGAATCAGCTAAAGAGCGAATATCTTAACAGCTGGTGAATTTATTTTATTTGACGGATAGGCCCATACTCGCCCTCCGCTTGTCTGGGTGGAAGCATCAAGCAAGCTTGGAGTCGCAGACCTCCGGGCTTGTGCCCCTGAGCTCCGCTTATCAGTCTTCTTGATAGTTCTTTCGAGGTCGGTAGCCCATACGCTTGCATGACTTTGCTGGGGGCGCTCCTTGATGATGATATTTTTCATAATGGAGGTCAATCGGTCTTGGTTTTGGTCAGCATTGAGGTTGTATAACCCTCCGGTCTTTTGGATGATACTCGGATTGAGAATGATCATTGTCGAGCAAACGTAGTTTGCGATTCGGCAACTTTGTTGCCTCGGTCTGCTCTATATCAGACGCGTGATCATATCTTTGAACTCGGAATCGGAAATTAATCGATTCGAGTACATGTCAACTGTGATCGTCTTCAGCTGCTTGATGATATCGGGATTGTCATTTCCAAGGTCCATCTCGCCTTTGAGCTTATCATATTCAGCTCTGAGTGAATCTAACGGACCTTCGAGTCGATCATGGAAATTGTATTGTAGATGGGTTATCGCGAGGATCTCTCTGAACAGCTTTTTATCTTCAACGTCAAGCCTGTCATAAGCCTCCTGATCGATTTTTTGCTTGAAAACGAGCGTTCTAATCATTGCCTGTAGCTTATCACCGATCATACGCTTAGGACCACATTTGCGCCGATTTGGTTGAACGATCACCAGCATTTTCGAGTCGAGGTCTGGTATACAAATATACTTGCTTCCAATCTGCTTATATGTGTATGCGGATGGAGTAGCTAATCCTTGGATCTCATTGAGGTTATACGTTTGCCCACGTCGGATAACCCCCTCAAGTGGAGCTACACCCGCGCCTCTAAGACCACGACCCACGAGTTTGTTTCCACCATGTTTGATCGCAAAACTATCAAGCAAGCTTGAGTTCAGCTCATCTGAATAACGCTTAGCTTCTGAATAACGCTTAGCCTTCATTTTATATTCTAATTTTGTTGCTTTCAAGGCTGAGATTTCGCCGCCATAAGTGATGATCTCGCTGCCTTCGAGGTATTAACCTTCACCGCTTGTTTGGCAGATTCGTGTAGCTTCTGGGCCTCACCATACTTTTGGAAGGCTGCCTCTGACTCATCGTGAAGCTTCTGAATTTTTTTATCATCCTCTTCGAATCGCTCATTGGGCTGCTGCGTTTTGATTCGTGGAGAAGGATCAGTTGATTTGGTATTCGCAAAAATAGCCAGATTTAGTGCTTTAAAATTTTCTTGGAGGTTATTAACATCTGCTTGATCATAGTGAGAGACATCAGAATCGTCAAGCAAGCTTGGAGTCGCAGACCTCCGGGTTTGTGCCCTTGAGCTCCGCTCATCATGAAGCCCCCCGCTTCTATCATGCAGATGATTGTCTAAATCTTCAAACCCCTGCATTAGCTGATTAAAAGTGTTCATCCACTAAAATGCTCTTATTCAGTGTATTCAAGGCCTCACCAGAAACTGATCTGTGCTGCCAATTCTTAAAGTTGAATGCCTTATTAGCTATTGGTTGTCCGAAGTAGTATGTAGAATGTGGTTTCTGATCAGTTTTAGTTTTCACAATCGGGACGAGCCTTAAAGCGATCTTAACATCACCCGTTTCCAGGTTTGTATAATAGTCGTGTAAAATGTTCTTTGCGTCATTGTCAGCATTGGTTAGTAGCTCATTCATATCTTCATCAGGTCCTGATTGCACACCATGTCGAGCTTCTCCTATACCGGGCGTGAATTCAGCAGGCTTCATTTCAACATCCTTGCTTCCGACGAGAAGTAGATCAAGACCCATATCATTGGTCATTAATACAAACGATTGAAGAGTACTACACCAATCAACTCTTTTAGTAATAGCCTCCTTGAATCTACCACTATTCTTTCCATAAATGCCAAGTGAATTTCCATCAATCCACACATAACCATCCTTATCAATCGTAGTCGATTTAACTCCACTATTGAGGACTGGGACGATCGACTTACTCAGTCCATTGGATTCAAGAAGCTCCTTGTTTTTGCTGATGATCCAAAACAGTTTTAGCTTGCTATCAGCCTGAATAGACGATGTAAAGGTAGACCTATCAAAGAGGAAGCTATCTTCAACACGTTGTCTGCTTCTCTCTGATGTATCTATTTCTTGCGGATTTGTTGGTTTTCGCTTCTCATGAAGCCATTTTTTCAATAGTGAAGCGTGATATAGAGGATCTTCGAGTCGCATACTATGATTCTCATCGATCGAGTTGCTTTCGCCATCGGTCCAAATATCACGAATTTTGTCTTCAGTTGCGAGCCAATCTACCGCGACATAATTTTTGCTTTTAAATCCACTCTTAACCGTTATTAGCGCTCCATTTTTTCCGATATAATATCTACTGTCATCGAAACCAGATTTACGATTGATCGGGTTAATATGGAGAGCAGCCCAATTAGGATTAGACTTGAAAAGCCCTTTAATCCATTCACGAGCCGATACTTGATCTTCAGTATCGGTCAGCTTTTTCTTGCCTGTGTTCGTGCCCATATCTGACGTAGAAACAGTTGCATCTACACCCACTTCAGATGTAGGAACAGTTGACTGTGTCCCGACCTCAGGGTTTATACTGAAGATTACATCACTCGGACCTTTTTTTAACTCCCCAGACGTATCTGTCTGAGTTAGTGTTGGTTTTGTTAAATTAATGAGCTTGTCAGCATCGCTCGCCCATGAGGCGTCTGCGTACATATCACGTTTTGCATTTTCTTGACGAACGCGGCGTTGCGCTTTCTCTAATAGCTCCAGTCGCTTCTCTTCGCGTTGCGCGAGGCTCGTGAAATTGGGAAACATGATGGCTCTATTGTATTTAATAATAGACATTATTCGGACAGCTAATTAATTCGATTGGCACGGGCAAGAGACCGTTGGTCTCAGGACACCTTTGGTGTCGCTCCAGCTCCCCAGTCTCGCATGGTCCACTTATGGACGATACGATTGCGCCTGTTGAGCATGGAAAAGTATGCTGGAAGGATCTCATCGAATGGGAGATTGAACAAATCTTCTAACTCCTTCTGGTATCTGATGTCCATCACTATGTGCTTGAATGCTCTGTCTGTACCACCGATCTGCCGAAGACGATATTTAATATAGTCGATGCGCTCGATGTCGGTAAGCATCTGATGAAACGTGTTGGTCCGCTCCACATACGATTTAACGCGTGAATGCATCTTCCGCAGCTCTTTTTTATACATGACCAATTTCTCGTCTTTATCGTGTTGCTTGCAGAAACCGGACTTGAGAGCTGTTCTCGTGCATGTGTCGGCTGATTGTGTGGTTGCTTGGCACTGAGTCATGCTGGATATATATGAGAGGGTATATAATTTTATTTTGATATGTTCTATCGTCAATATAATAGGCAGGCTCGAAATATGGATGGATATGTACTATACGTCGATACACCTGACAGTGATTCAATTTATGAAAACCGTACACGCATTGCAGATGCAGCAGAACAAGAAAAACATAACGAGGAGATACGATTAAAACGAGAACGATCACAGAAGAGCAATCGATTATTCCTCATCCCAAAACGAAAACCTAAAAGCCTCGAAACTAAAGATCGCCCGTTCGTCGAATGGCCGATTTAGTGCTTCGCCCAGTAGACTTCTTCAACCTTACTTATCTTACTTTTTTGCACTAATCTCAAATTCGCCTGTGGCTCCCACAATGGCTCATTGTATCCTTTCCACTTTACAAAATATTTATTCTTTCCATTAGACATTTTTTTGTGTTGTAGTATCTCCTCAGCTTCATATATTTGTCCAGTTTTGAACGGGCTATCAGTAGGTTTAGCATTGAATTGTTTGATAGCGTTGGGGCTCTTGTAGAGAATATGTCCATTCTTTGATCTGATCTGTACTCGATAACCATCGAAACCTACTATTTCATATATGGTTTTGCTCCATTTCTCACCTTCCTTATCAAATATCCCTTTATCGAGTCGATAGAGAACTGTTGATCCAACTCGGAAGTCGTTCTCAACTCGATCCATAAGATTATGATTATGAATCAGCTCATTCTCCATGACTTTACCTTTGGCTTGGTTAGGAGTCATGCCTATAGATCGATGCTTAGTATTATTGTAGTTATGTACAATCGCTTTGAGTGCCTTCTCATTTAGAGGTTCCTTAAGTCGAATTAGCCTCATCTTAATGGTTCGATTGAATCTTTCGATCTTACCCATGGTGTTATGGTCTCCAGCATCATTGTTATAGTGAGTGATCTTATGTTCCTTGAGATAGTCTTGAACCTTCTTATTGAGGAATTCCTTGCCGTTATCGGTAGTTAATACATCGACTTCCCCATCCTTCATGAACTGTCTGATACCTACTATAACTGAGTCTGCTCACTTGCGTTTGATGAGTTTAGCGAATCCCAATCGAGAGTTGATATTGATAGCTGATAAGATAATCATACCTTTAAAGAAGGCGAGATCCATCTGCCAAGTGTTTGGATTGTTTGATGTGATGTGAAAATGGTCGTACCCATCTTTCTGTTCGACAAACCGTTGGATATCTAATTTGGACTTATACCACTCCTTTACTTCCTTAAGTCTGATCGATGAATCTTTTTTCCTTAGCCTTGTGCCATAGAGCTTTTGCTGATATGAAACCAGTCTCTGGGTTATAGTATAGCTCCTCGAGTAGATCATCCATCGTATATATGTACATTGAAAAAATAGATAGCTTTCTCCAGAGCTGATCTAAATATCAA